>JAVSBS010001239.1:0-116372 GCA_033124195.1 Coracias cyanogaster
TCTCCTTAGCTTTTTTGTTGTCTAACCTTTTAATCTCCCCATAGTCACTGTGCTTCTTTTTGTGCTCTTTGCAGCAGTGATGCTTTGAGATGTGCACATGCAGATTCTTTGTGTGGAACTGAAAAAGTATTTGCTATCAAAATTATTTGTTTTGCTTACAGAAATAAAAAATGAACTGCAAAAAAAAATCAGAATTTTTAATTCTTATATAGGGATTTTCGTATGGAAGTATCTTAAAAGGCTTAACCAAGCCACTCATTGATGCATAAGCTAATGCAATGGGACGTATGTTGGGAGAAATAGGGAAGGTACTTAGTAAGCTGAAACGAGGAAATACATGCTGTCAACCATGATTTTTTTGTTGTTAATGGAGCACGAAGGCTTTAACTTAAGTACCTAGGAATCCACTAATCAACCGTATCAATAAACAGTGCCTACAGAGATGACTTTTGGGAGGTGGATGGAAGACAAAATCATTAAGAAGAAACGGCCTGCCACAAGATTTTATCCCTGTCCTCCCCTCTCTTTCCCGTGAGCAAAAGGTGTTACTCATTGCACGGAAGCATATGAGAGGAACTTCTTTTGACTTTCCTCACTTGATTAGCCTCCCTGCTAATATATTGTCTTCTGGCAGTCATTGAGGTGAGGTTTTTATGAAAAGTACAATAATACAAGGTATGATCCTACCATTCATTATTTCTCATACTGAAATAAGTTGTGTACATGTAGAGGCTGAGGGTTTTTTTTCAGGAAGAAAGTCCTGGTTATATACTTCATTGTCTTGATGAATAAATGATCTAGTGATCCTTGCAGGGGCAACGTAATTTGTAGTGTTTTAAAGCAGAGATACATGACATGATTTATGATTCTAATCAGACAAGATGACATCGTCGTTTTCTCCATGGCAACCCTTTGCAGATGTGCTCAGCTGTCTGTGTTGCTGTGCTTGGTTCACAGTAGGGACTTCTGATGTGGAGTTCTACTGTGTCGAATATGTGTTCTTTTCTTGGTCATTATTACTTTCAACACACTCTGCTACAAGCCCTCTGTAGGCTACCGATCACAGCTTTTATTAAAGGCATCATCTACAGCTGAGTTTTAAAGCTGGTTTCTAATCTAACTCCTTTTTCCTTGTTTTTTAATATAGTATCATCCAGGTCTGTTCTTTAACTCACAGGAACGGCAGTAATTTTTGTTTTAACACTACAGTCTTAATACTTAACCAGCTTGGGATTTTTTGGCACATATGATAAAACTGCAATCCCATAGACTCTATAGACTTTTGCATTAAGCATTAAAAATGCTTATCTCAGATGCTGGGGTATTTATAGAAGTAAAAAGGCTTTTCTTGAATGCAGTAGTGGAATTCTTAGTGGCTCACACATGCTGTGCATTTGCTTTTATGTGGCTTTTGGATGGTCTTCAAAGGATGAAATACGTCTTGAAAAAGCTAATCTTTATATTAATAATGTAGGTTTCTGGCCAAGTGACACAAGCATGTTTGTATCTGGAAAGAAGGGCTTTCTCTTTTGATGCAAATTCTTGTGACAGGTGACAGACTTCTGTGTTCTGAGTTACATCAGTTAACTCTAAAATGCTCATTAAATTCTATAGAATACAAGGAATTTAATGAAGGAGTGCTTTAGCTTTGTACTGTGTTGAATTTTGTGTTATTTGTTCTTTGTCAATGATATCCTTTATTATTTTCTTTATCCTTTATCTGTTTTTTTATTTAGTAATTTTAAAAGTCCTTGGATATATACACTGAACACGAATAGCTAAGATGTTTTTTTTTTTTTTCCAGTGATAAATGTCATACTTATCCCAATAACGTATTATTTTGCTTCCTGGAAATAAAGTGACATTCAGCAACATTCATTGCTGCAGACTGATCTGAGAGTGCGTACACACGTCCCATAGGGTACAGAAGGGTTCAAGTATGCTGACAAAGATTGAGGTGGCATTAAAAATACTTTGAGATGGCTTTTGTTTGTTTGTTTTTATCCAGTTGTTAATTTTGGTTTCTGAACACGTTAACTTCTACTGTTTGCTAAGCACAAACTATAATTATTACAAGTTTATTAGATACAATGTGAAAAATACCACTCTGGTATGATGTTTTGCAAGGATGCAGTGCAGTGAAATATTTTGTTCTTGATCTCCAAACTCATTAAACATTGTAGCAGATTATTATAGATACTTAATTAAATTATCACAATGCAAGTCTTCTGTGAAATTGCTTTTGCTGTACTCCTAAGAAGTGTCCTAATTTAGTCGAAGAAACTGTTTACCTTAATAGATAAACTGGACAAATTTTGGGTAGTAGTTTTACCAGAAAGTAGAATTTTTGATGAAGCAGAATAAATTTTACACTGTTCTGAATTTGGCAGATATTTTTATTTGAAATTTTGCCTTGACTTTCCTTGTGACTGAAAAAGGATTTTTGGAGAAAGAAAAATGAAGATAATTATTTTTATGGTACTCATTCCTGGCTAACATGCCTGTTTTTTCTCTGCTAGGTTGAAGACTGACAAAGCTCTGCGTTTGAGTATCATTGGTGAGCAGAAACTTCTATTACCAAATACCGTATTCAGCTTTTTAGCATAGATTTTAATTTTACCAATTTTATAGGTACTCCAGTCAGAGTTTATTCCTCTATAATCTGACTCTGTAACCTTAAAATAGATTCTATTGAAATCCTAAAATACCTGACATGTTCACTCAAGTAGTATATAGAGGATTGAAGCTGGGGCTGAGTGTAGCCTAATCTTTAGTTGGTGTACATGACAACAGGGGAATATAAACCAAATATCTGTTCTGTACATGTATTTATTGTACTTGTCTCCATGATTTTTTAAATTGCTTGTAAAAGAGCAATTAGGTAGGTTAACAGACACATTATGCTAGCAAGTAAATTCAAAACTTCTAGGTGGAATCTGGTATATTTTTCTGTCATATGATTGACACTGCGCCTTTTCAATTTAATCGCTTTTAAAACTGTGATGATCAAAACTCTTGCTCAGCCATGGTGGTGTTTGGGTTTTTTTCCCCCTTGGGGCCTTCCTGAATTTCCATCTTAAAATATCACTATATTAATTACTTAAACACTATTTCCCAGTAAAGCAAAATGTAACATCTTTTTTTCTGTAAGGAAGGTATAAAATAAATCTGCAGTGATGTGAGAATGTTTCTGTTACAGCTACCTTCATACTTGGTATACACAGTATCTGTGAGTCTACAATGCCATTGAAAATCTTGAAAAATGGGGGGTTATTTAAAAAACTTTGAAGAACTTTAGTCTTTGTTGGTGCTACAGTGATGATTAATCATTAATTTTAAGTTTATTCTTGTAGGAGAAAAATTGCAATGGTTTCAAAGTCACCTTGACCCCAATAAGATTGAGTACACAAAGAAGGAAGCTGGCGAACTAATTGAGAAGTAAGACTGGTGTTAAAAACAGGATTGAAAAACTTGATTTGTCTTTTAATATTCCTAAATAAGCTATGTAAATTGTTGATGACTCAGAGGCCTTTTTATATATTACTATTAATATTGAGTAGTTGATTCTGTTGAAACTGTGGTTACTTATATATTGGAAGATGTATATATTCACACTAGTATAACTGAATTAAGTTGTGGGTTTTTTTATTAAGTATATCTCTGCTTTTCTAGTGTGTGCTGGACTCTAAATGATTTGAACAGCAGTAATTGTATGAATTTGCTAGTTGGGTTATTCAGCGACACTGAAATGCTCAGATTTCATTCTACTTACTCTTTTATTCTTTAATCTTCTTTGCTGGGAAGATTAAACAGTACACAGGTGGGTCAACTTTTAGGGCAGGAAATACCCACATTGAATCTACTAAGAAGAAACTCAGTTATTTCTGTGCTGCTGGATGTATGTACCTGTGATATGTCACTGTTTTTCGCCTACTAGTGAAATAGTATACATGTATTTTTACACAGGTGTACCAGATCAGTTTCCTTTCAGAAGCTCTGACGTATTTCCTACACTGTTCATGAAACCTGTAAAGTGATGATCAATGCTATGATACTGCAAAGGCAATAAAAGTTTACTTTTTAGATTTGGCTTGGGTGTTTGAGAGGTGATGTAGAACAGATGCAAAAGAATAATTTTACTTCAGCAATTATTACTGAGGTGGTGAACTTCACCAGTTAAAAACTTAGATTTAACACTGGCCTTCCAGAGCAGGTGAATTAAGAGAATGTGGGAGTTTTGGTTTATGCCAACAAAGTTTAAACGTAAGTTAAAAAAAAGCACCAAATAAAAAACCCCTTATCCTTCTGCAAGCTGCAGATGATTCAAATGAAGTTCTAAATGCAGCTTCTACTTTGAAGATTAAAGTAATAGTTCAAATCTAAGACACATCTTTTACTAATTTAGAAAAGAAATATGAGTAGTAAAAGAAGTTCTTAGATTATGAAAGTAATTCTATTTTACTAAGTTTTTCATTATTGCATCTAGCATAAATGCATTTTATTTCTTTCAGTTATATGTGTCGGTTCAATGCTGAATTGGAGCAGATTGAATTACAGAACAGTATTAAAGGTAGACAAGGAAGGCAGCATGGTTCACGGGAAACTGTCATCAGGCAGACCATAGAACGTGAAAGACAACTCTATGAAGGCTATGGAATAGGTATGTAAAGGCTTTAGAAATAATCCTCTGGTCACACCTTCTGCTCCTGCTTACAAGGCTAAAATCTAAGTGAAATTTTTAGGCTTTTTTTTTGTGTTTAAAGGAATTAACTAACTGCTAGGTATTTATGACTTGCAGAGGCACTGGGGAGGATGGGCAGGGTGAAGAAAAGGAGAATAAAGATGGTGGAGATCTAACTAATGTATTTCTGCTTTACTATGCCCTTGTGCATCTTTGCTAGTACTCTTTGTTGCAGGCATATATAACATATTTTTGAAACACTAATGCCCCTGTCTCAAATATAAATTTTGTTCAGCAGCTTACTTGGACTTTCATTTCAATGTATTGAAGGACCTTCAATTCAAAGTATTTTTTTAACAGTGCATTTCAGTGGGTGTGTGTGTTTTAACATGCTTTAGCATGAAGACTTTATTTGCTCCTGTGGGGAATATAACCAGCATCACTTCCTCTACAAATTAATAAATTCTTTAGGTGGGTTTCGTTATCTGGTCTTGTGCCAATTAAGTCTTTATACACAGCTTTTTCTGACATTTCTCTACTATCTTTTGATACTATACAAACTTACTGTTGAGGAGCTTCAGCAAGTTTCATATCTTTAGAGACTGGGCTTTAGGGTTCATGAACTTGAAGAGAGCCAAAGGTTCAGAACTTGTGGGCCTAGAACATCTTCAGAACCAGACCTTTCATTCTGCAAAGGTTGAGATATGTTTCATCTGAGAGAATGATTGCAGCAGAAATGATAGTACTGATATATTTAGAAAATTTGTATATTTCTGGAGTTTTCCTATTAAAATGTAGGTATTCCAGGAAGAAATCCTGGGCTATTGCAACACATCTACTGTACAGGCTCTATTGTACATTGCATAAATTATAACCCACAAATAGAAAAACCCCACGTTTTCCCTTTTGTTCTTCTCAGGCAGAGGAGTTATGCTCCTTTCTTTGACTTACTGGAGATAGTGGTGGAGGGAGTGTGAGCGCTCTGTGTGTGTGAAGGCCCCAGCACTTAACCTCTTAACCCACCAAAAACCCACAAAACCTCTGAAGAGCTAGAAAAAGATAAAAGCCTAGTTGAAAGCACTGACTTTTCAAATGTTCACCTTGGCCATTATCACAAGTTTGAGTAAAATCATAATGCCAGATATTCTTGACTTTTTAATTACCATTTATCATCCTCTGGGTTATGCATCTATGCCGGTGAAATCTTCTGACAAGCAGTTGTGTGAAAACCACAACATAAATGTTGGAGCTGAAATTTCCTTTTAAAAGTGCACAGTCGTCTTTAAGATGAAACAAACTCTTTTTGAAAGTAGTATCTGGTTTTGGAGGTAGCACACAGATGCAAGCTACATGCGAGAAAAAGAAAAGACTGAAAAATGGATAGCTGGAACTAGGTTGAAGGGAAGCAGCGGTATTCTGGTGAAATAAGGGAGAAAGACAAAGTCATAATGGAAGTGTAAAAAGCAAAGAATTGTATTGAGGAGAGTCAAGTCCAAAATAGTGCAATTTATGTATTTTGCTTTAACAAAAAAAACGGTGATGAACTTGGCTTTAAATGCTGAAGTATTATTCAGGTGCAACAGTGAAAGTATGTCATGGAAAGCAGGAAAATCTACATTGTTGTGTGGTTAGGATACAAAGCACAGCAAGTTTTGGGTTGTGTGTCCCGCTTCCCTTTCACCTAATTTCTATTATACCAATAAAGAAAATCAATAACTTTAGAATTTTGCTAGTGTTACTTAGTATTTTCACAGCCTGCAGTGGCAGAGGAATTCAGGAATATCTGTACAACTTTATGCATCGATGCGTAAAGATGTAGTCTTTGATTTCTTAGAAGGGGGGAGAAAGTCATAGGAAAACAGATACTGTGAATGTCATCAAACAGCTCAATTGTAGAAAATCTCCTTTTTGGTTTTCTTTTAAATTGTAGTTCTTCCATTTTTTCCTCACTGCTTTGTGGAATGCTGACAGAAAAAAAGCATTAGGACTAGACAGAAAGATGTCAAATGCACAAGCACAACATAAAAATAAAGAAGAATCCAGAAATACTGTAAGCAAAATTTGAGGTTATTATAGTATTAGTAAGTAAAGCATTCAGAGAGCATGGTGCAACTTCACATATTAAGTACACTCTCAAATCATTTATTATTTGTTATCACAGCAGCTGCAGGTTTTGCTCTCTGTCTAGGACAGTATTCATTCAGAGAAAATAGTTGCTGCTAAATACTGTAATTAGAGATTGAGGATAAATGGAAATCAGCTGGAAACTGTGCTTTTATGCTCTAGCTCATTATTATCCCTGGAAGCTGCAGTGAGTGGAGCTTTTGTAACAGACTTAGTATTTGTTGGGTTTTTTTCCCCATCTGTTCTTGAACTTAGTTATTTCTTGTATGCATGTGCATTTGCTATGGAGAGGCTACATGATGGGTATTGTTTACATTTAAGCAGTTTGCCTAAAATTTGATGCTGTGTATATGTATCTATATGTCGGCGAATTATTTTTTACTGGCTGTTTGCAAAAGAGATAGAGATCCAAAAGATTAGTAAACTTTAGTCTTTAAAAAAAAAATAATTACAGGGAATATTTAGTCTGTGAGGTTGCTGAGTTTTGTTAGCAGCTTCTTGTCACCTTCTTATTCCTTAAATTTATCTACATTAATTTTACTGCAGTTTTCTTCCTGATGATGTCATTTGTGCATGTTTAGTTTTTTAATCTGGGCATACATGTTTATAGCAAAGCTATTGAAAGACAGTCCTAGATATTTACAGCAACTTAAAGTTAGCATGCTTTCAGTTGAAAAGCATCATAATGATTTGACCTGAACATTATACATTTTTTACAATTTGCATCTTATTTCCTTGCATGTTCACTCAGAAGCATGTTAGAGAAAAACAACCTTTAAAGCTAAATATATTTTATTAGTTAATTCTTTAAAATTAAGCTTATAAGGAACTTGATTTAGTTAGATGAAAGTTGTATCATTTACTTGTATCTGCTAGTGTGACTATTGTACTGTTTGTTAGCTGCTGTTTCCTGTCACAGTCATTATTGCGTAACTGAAAGGTTCTTGTCTAAAGAGTATCTACAGTTTCTAACCTTTTCCTTTTTCAACTTCAGTGTGTAATATCATCCTTTGGCCTGACTTTGGTGTTTCTCTTTGTGACAGTTCTAATGGATGTGTTATATATGCAGCCTATATCCTGTGCAGCTCAGAGACATTTCAGTCCTTGTGAGGTTTAGGTAAATCTCTTCTGCAAATCTTTGCTTTGGGAGAGAGAAATGATTACTGCTATGAAGAATTATAATGTTCTTATTAATGGCATACTTCAGGAAGGAAGTCGTCTTCTCTGGAGACTTTAAAACCTGCCTGGACATGTTCCTGTGTAACCTGCTCTAGGTGAACCTGCTTCACCAGGGGGTTGACCTAAATGATCTCCAGAGGTCACTTCCAGCCCCTACCATTCTGTGTGAATTAAAACAGCTCAGCAGTCTGTCACAGAGCACTTGGTTAAAAAATAGTGTTGTGGGATACAGCTGTAGAAGGATGCTCTGACACTAGGATTGGTTCCTCTATCCCCATTTTCTCTAGTTGTGCTTTAGAAACCCTACATTTCAAGCCTGTGCAGAGACAGGGTTGGTTGGACTACAGCTGACAGAAGGTTTTTACCCATAAGAACTTTCAAGTAATCTGATCCAGCGCTTTTCCATCCAAACAGCTGTAAAGGTGCTGACTTTACAGAACTTTATGCAAGTTCTGTGTTATAAATTAAGCTCAGTTACTTTGTCCTTTTCCTTGTTATGAAATTGTGTTAAGCACTAACATCTTCATGACAAAGTTTGAGAGGTAACGTGCTATTTCTTCTTCCTCAGAAGAAAGATAGGAAAATAAATCTTTCTGAAAGGGTCAGAAACCTGAAAAAATGCTTTCTTAAATTTTTCACTGCTGTTTTGTTGTAACACATAGGTTGCTGAATACTTTGTCTTAGAAATGCCAGACAATATCTGCTCCCCAAAATGCTGTCTTTATTTCTTTTCCACTAACTCCTGTGTCATATTTCTCCATCTTCCATTTTGACCATCTTTAGTTCAGGAAAACATGCTCCTGTGACTTAACACTTTAAAAGTAAATTATAAAGTTCGCAAGTAGCAGCAAAAACCATGGCACTAGTTCATGCTGAAGACATACTTCTAAGACAAGTGTTACTCATTTGAAGATACAGCGCTACTGCAGCTTTCCACCATAGTTTAAAAAGCCAGTTCCTGCACAGTGTATTGTTACTTATGTCTGCATACATGGGACTAGAGATTCTAGTCCTGTTCCTAAACTGGCAACTCTGTGGTTTGTATTGTATAAGATATTGCAAACACACATGTAAGCATAACTTTATAATTTTGCCACTGCCAAAGCAATAAAGATTGATTCAGTGCCAAATCTGTTTGTCACAGGACCTCCTCCCTTCAGAAGGTCTGCTTTCTCATGATAATAATGAGCCCTGGGTAACAGGCTAGGTAAAACTGTTAGAATATTCTCTTTGGAAAAGGTCATACATAAGTTAATAAAAGCCATTAAATGCTTTCTAAGGTGTTTTTTCAACAAAAAAAAACCCAAAGCAAGCAACTAAAAGGGCTTCATTTGAAAGGCTTGTCATTTCATCCTAGTTTGTCTGAGAATAACACTGAACTATATGTTGGATCAGTGTTTTGATAGAAAAAAACAAATCGAAATCTCAGCGTATTTCTGGGACAGCTGGCCCAAATTAGCGTGGTGCTGCTTCTGCCAAACTCACTGTTTACAACACTAAGCTCTGTCCTAGAAACAGAGTAGGCATTGCTCCTTGTAAAATAGCTGAGAGAAGGGAAGAACTTCGTTCTCTCGTGGGGCTAGGATGTTTCAGCATTTGGCACTGTGCTGCCCAGAGCGCAGTTCACAGGACTGCAAAGAAAGCAAGAGGGACTATGGCTCTGTTTCAATGCTTAGTTGGGAAGGATGAACCTAACGTGGCATTGGCATTTACCAGAACCAAGGAATCAGCAGACAATAAAAGGATCAGGTAAGTGTTTCTTTGCCTTGCCTTGGTCAGCTGTGAGCAGCATCGCCTTATCTGTTGGCCAAGAAGCAGGCTGCGGTAATCAGTGTAAATGTTATCAAAACGTTTTGCGTATATTATTTTTCTTCAGTTGGTAGCTTTATAACCCAGTGTGAAAGGAATTAATATTTTTTTCAGAGTATTAAAGACTATTTGGCCACAAAGATAAATGACAAGTATCATCATCATACATTCTGTAGTAGCAAGATGATCTGTAATACTGCATTGAAAGCATGATCTGGTTCATTATTGTAAGATATGGGAAAATGGATAGATGAACAAAGGCAGAACCATATGTTCAGGGTTCACTCAAGGACAGTATAAGAAGTTGCTGAATTGTTATAATTTTAAGAGCTAAAATAATGAAGTGGATTTAACATTTGAGAGGTAGCAAGTGCATTCCTTGTTGAGCAATCTGCTGTCTGTGAAATCTGTACAGTTCGCAGACAGCAATGAGGTATTTTATAGTGTGCAGGAATTTCAAGACTCATAAGGCATAAATCTTTACTGAAGATGTTAAACACAGGTCACTTGAAATTCTTTAGGACTGACCAAGAAAAGCAATATATTGCATCAAGACAAAGCAACTTAGGCATCTGGGGTGAAATTCTGCATGAATTTATAAACTATACATCTGGTAGGAATGTTTTGGCTTCTCCAGGAGAAGAAAAAAAAGCCTGTCCCATAGGTCTCTCTACAAGATGTTTTCCTTCCATTTACTACCAAAGGTAACTTTGTTGTGAGTGTGTGTCACTTGTTCGTGTTAGTGGGGAAGACTGAAAACTTTCAGTCGTTAACACTATTGATGTTTGTCTGGTTTTGTTCAAGGAGAGGAACATCAACTCATGAGAGGAGACAGGTGCCAACAGTCAACATAAATCTTACACTGCATTTACTGCAATATTTAAGATGCATTTCAGCAACCATGGAATGCTAGTCCCAGTGTTGAATGGTTTATAGAACAGATATTTAACAATAGAAATATAATTGCATTAGAATGAGACCAGTTATTACTGAATAGCCATTCTTTGCTCTTAAACTGTCATTGCAAGTGGAGGGAATAGATTTATATTCCAAAATCAAAGAATGTGTTCTACTTAAACATCGTAGGAGTACATCTTAGTGTACTCCTCCCAGTGTTTATATTTTAAAAACACACATATTCTTGTACTACATGGTAAATTTTACAAAATGTATTTAACTGTTCGTTATATTTTCTTACTTGAATTATTAGTTACTTTAGTTCTACTGTTAATCTGTCTTGCTTGCAGTGGTGACTTAAGTGCTTTGAAATTTTTTCCAAAGAAACATTTCAAAATACTTACAGGCCTCCTAGTACTCATTAATTTAGAATGAGGTTTGTATATTTAGGTGTGCTTTGAAACTTAAGCTTTCTTATTTTACCTTTTATCTGTTTATAGCAAGTTCTGCAGAGCATAATTGTCTTTGTATCATATAGTTGGGTGAACGTCTGTTAAAAACTAGCATAATGAGACCTTGATCTTGGTTGAGGATGTTAGGCTTTTAAAATAAATAATAAATTAGTTATTTTCCTAGTTTATTCACTGGACTTTTTTTAAAATGAAACTTTGAGTACTTAAAATGTTGCTATTTCTCAAATGTGTCGGTTTAGAGAAAATGAAACACCCTCTTTTTATTATTTGTCAGGATTGTATTTTCAGTAACTGCTACATTTGAATTCTGGAACAGGTCGTAGGTATAATCTTTTTTTCTTTTGCAGTTAGAGGTCTTCCTGTTCATATATTGCTCTAGAAACTTTCTAATATGAATCCTCATTTTCATTTTCTTGGTCTTTTAATCTCTGAAATAACATGTCCAGCCCTTTAGTTCACATTTCTTTCTTTGAAATGAGACTTGCTTGAATTATATAACACATCTAATAGAATTTAATTTCATTCTCATTAGAAATCCCAGACATTATGAACAGAAAGCATCTTAAATTTTTCAGGTAAGTTCTTTTATTATCACTACTAATCTTTTTATGCAAAACAATGTTTCTGAATTTGACATGTGTGTCTTTTTTCTTAAAGAATTATGCAAAACTGTCAAAGAATTTGTCATTTCAAAAGGCAGACTAGGCATGGTGTTGCAATTTTGGCATTTCTTAGCGGTTACAAAGTAAACACTGGTGACAGTTAATCATTAGAAGATTGGAAGGGTTAGAAAGCTTCAACATTTAGAATTCCATTTCTGTAATTTAAGTGTCTTTTTCAATATTCTTAGAGAATATTTCCTCTTTACCTAAGATTCTCAGCTCAGCTGTTCACTGATTAACACAAGTGGGAATAGCGTTTACTGTTAGTGTATAAGGATTAAGAGGTAGATTTATGGATAAATGGAATTATGCTGTTTTCTTACCTGAAATAGTTACATATAACGTAGTGACCTAAGCTATTTATAGTCAGAACTTATAATTAAGTAACTAACATTAAGTTCTTGGTCATGTTTTCTAAGATCCCATTCCTGGTGTAGCAAAGGAGTGTTTGTGTGTAAACACTAGTTGAAAATCTTAAGTGAATTGATGACTTGCATCCAATCAAAAGTTCTGGCAACTGTCAAACTTGTTGCTGGTTTCACAGGCCAGCTGGGCCAGCAAGCCAATATGCCTTGGTAATGGACTGAATGAACATTCTTGCAGACAGCTCTATCAAATGAGATACTTTAAAGGAGAAAAAAAAAAAAAAAACAAACAAGGAAAAACAAAACCCAAACAAAACTTACCTCACAAGTTGTAACCACTGTTACTAGGGGTCGTAGCAGCCAGAAGTAATAGGTGTAGGATGTTGGCATAAATCCAGAAATCTCAAGAGACAGGGCTCTGGCTGCTGTGTTTATAAATACACAACTGACTTACTGTGCTGGGACATCTGATGGAAATGTTGTTTTATTACCTTGGTACAGCAAAAACATGTCTGTGTTTTAGTTGGCAAACACTGTCTTTGCCCTTCAGAAAAATTGTCCATGAAGTGCACTTACTATAATGAAGAAAGCATTCTTTTCATTGAGCACTGGATTTGACTTGTGATATTTCAATGAACCCTTCCTCCTTCATCCAGCCTTTTGAAATTATATACTTACCATGTGAATTAATGTTTACTAACATTTTGTGTCCCTTTGAAGTCACTCATGCAGATGTTAAGAGTTACCATAAACCATAATGAATGACTTTGTACATGTGATATTATCTCTGCAAATTCAGTATCCAGATGGAGAAACTCTTCCAAACTGCTTTTCCCGTGCTTACATAACTGGGACTGTAGTGTGTCAAACCTAAAAGCAGGTGATCTAAAGTAACTGAGGATACAAATAGGCTGTGACAATTAAGTGAATCATATATATTTTTGTTCAGAATGTCAAATCTGAAAGTGTTTCTCTTCACAAAGAAATTACAGCTGCTGTAGTGTAAAATATCAGGTGAAAATGTTGGTGCTTATTCATACTGCAGCGGGACTGATAGTGTAATTTAGAAAAGCAGCCTCACTTGAGTTAGCGTCTTCCAAGGAAAGGTGAATTAACTCTGCCATTCCTTCTTGCTATTTCTGTTGGTAATTTTTTTTCATTACTTTTCTTTTTTTTTTAATTCCTTTAAGAGAATGGGATGGTGATCTGAGGAAACTGCCAAACATCAAAATGAAAAAGCTCTCAGCCAGGGATGCTGCTTGCAGTCACCCTGAGGTGGCAGATGTGGAAGCTAAAGAAGAATTGAATAAAGCAGGAGAGGTGGCCTAATGAGCACCAGCTGATTCAAGAGCTGAAACAGCTGAAGGGAATTGTAAGAAATGTATTTTAATTATAACTGGAAACAAGAATAAATTCTAACAATATTTGCAAAGGCTCTGATAGTTGCATTTTTTATAAGCACACTGTGTACCTGTGGTAAAGAGTCAACAGTTTATTATTGGGTAAAGCTTTATATTACTGGGTAAAAAATTTTGAATATAAATAAATACTTCAAATCTTAATTGTGTTCTTACTTTTATGACAAGGTGACCCACTTAGTGGATGAGGGAAAGGCTGTGGATGTTGTCTACCTGGACTTCAGTAAAGCTTCTGACGCTGTTTCACACAGCATTCCCCTGGGGAAACTGGCTGCTTTTGACATGGATGCACGTACGCTTTGCTGGATAAAAAAATTGGCCGGATGGCTGGGCCCATAGAGTGGTGGTGAATGGAGTTAAATCCATTTGGCAACCAGCCACAAGTTGTGTTCCCCAGGGCTCACTGTCAGGGACGGTTCTGTTTAATATCTTTATCAAGAATGTGGATGAGGGGATTAATGGCACCCTCATCAAGTTTGCAGATGACACCAAGTTAGGTGGGAGTGTTAACCTGCTTGAAGCTAGAGAGGCTCTACAGAAGGATCTGGACAGGCTGGATTGATGGGCCGAGGCCAATTGCATGAGGTTCAACAAGGCCAAATGCTGTGTCCTGCACTTGGGTCACAACTCCACACAATGCTACAGGCTTGGGGAAGATTGGTTGGTTAGGTGCCTGACAGAAAAGGAATTGGGCGTTGTAGTTAACAGCTGACTGAATATGAGCCAGCAGTGTGCCCAGGTGGCCAAAAAGGCCAACAGCATCATGACTCGTATCAGCAATAGTGTGGCCAGCAGGACTCGGGCAGGGATCATCCCCAGGTACTCAACACTTGTGAGGCCACATCTCAAATACTGTGTTCAGTTTTGGGCCCCTCACTACAAGGACATTGATGTGCTGGAGCACATCATCCCGAAGTGTTTCTAACGCATGTCTGAATCCTGACTGCTCTATGACCAGGAAGAGGTACTCAACTAGTCAGGATTTCAAGGTACAAACTACAATTACTTTGTCAACTCAGGAGCCTGCATCCTGAAGAGAAGGTACAGAATCAGCATCATAGAATCATGGAATTGTTCTAGTTCAACTGTTAACCCAGCACTGCCAGGTCAATGCTAAACCATGTCCCTAAGTGCCACTTTTGCAATTCTTACGCCACCACGTCTCTGACCAGCTAGTTCCAGTACTTTACAACCCTTTCTGCAAATAAATTTTTCCTAATATCCTATCTAAACTTCCCCTGGCACAACCTGAGGCTGTTTCCACTTGTCCTATTGCTTGCTACATGTCAACTGGATCCTCCCTGGTTACCCAGGACTGCTGGTAAGTGATGGAAAGTGTCTTGGTGAACACTTCCACCTGCCCCCTCAGTACTTGGGTGGATCCCATCTGGCCCCTTAGAGTTGTGTGTGTCTAAGTAGGTCACTGACCATTTCCTCTTGGATTATGGGGGCTTCATTCTGTTTCTTGTCCCTATCTTTCAGCTCAGGAGGCTGGGTACCCAGAGGACAACTGGTCTTACTATTAAAGACTGAGGCAAAGAAGGTATTCAGCACCTCAGCCTTTTCCTCATCCTTGGTCACTGTGTTTCTCCCCACATCCAACAGAGGATGGAGAGTCTCCCTAGAGCTTTTGTTGCTAATGTATTTACATAAATATTTTTTGTGTGTTTTGTGGTTGGACCAGATGACCTCTAGAGGTCCCTTCTAGCCTAAAACATTCTATGATTCTATGGCAGTAGCCAGATTAAGTTCTAGTTGGGCTTTGGCTGTTCTAATTTTCTCCCTGCATAGCCTCATGGAATCATTGTAGTGTCCCTGAGTTGTCTGCCCCTTCTTCCATAGACTATTGACTTTCCTTTTCTTCCTGAGTTCCAGCCGAAGGTCTCTGTTCAGCCAGGCCAGTATTCTTCACTGCTGGTTTGTCTTACAGCATGCTGGAACAGCCTGCTCCTGCACCTTAAAGATTTCCCTCTCGAGGAATGTCCACCCTTCCTGGACTCCTTTGCACTTCAGGACTGCCTTCTAAGGGACTCTGTCAATCAGTTTCCTAAATGAGTCAAAATCTGCCCTGCAGAAGTCCAAGTTGGTGGTTCTACTGACACCCCTCCTTACTTCCCCAAGAACTGAAAACTCTAATTTCATTATCACTCTGCCCAAGGCAGCCTCCAACCTTCACATCACCCACAAACCCTTCTCTGTTCTCAAACAACAGGTTCATCAGAGAGCCTTCCTTAGCTGGCTCACTTACCAGCTATGCCAGGAAGTTATCTTCTACACACTCCAGGAACCTCGTAGACTGTTTCCTTTTTGCTGTATTGTATTTCCAGCAGACATCTGGTAAGTTAAAGTCCCTTCCTACCCCCCAAGAACAAAGGGTAATGGTTGTAAGACTTCTCCCAGCTGCCTATAGAATATTTCATCTGCTTCTTGATCCTAGTTGGATGGTCTATAAGAGACTCCAACCATAATATCTGCCTTGTTAGCCTTCCCTCAATTCTTACCCATAAACACTCAACCCTATCATCACCATCATGCTCAAGACAAAGCACCATCTAACAGGGCCACTCTACTGCCTCTCCTTTTTGGCCTGTCCCTCTGAAGAGTTTAGAGCCATCATTTGCAGCACTCCAGTTGTGCGAATCATCCTGCCACGTTTCTGTCATGGCAACTATATTGTAGTTCTGCTGCTGTAAAATGGATTCCAGCTCTTCCTGTTTGTTGCCTATGCTATGTGCATTGGTGTAGATGCACTTCAGTTGGGCTATTGATCGTGTCACTGTTTTGGGTGCTGGCCTGATTCCTACCTGACATTTCTCAGGTGCTTCCATGATTTCTAGCCCTTCGATATCCCTTGTGCCTTTGCTATCACGTGACACTCCATCCCCTCCTTCCACTGGGATGGCAGACCAAAGGACTTTGCTAGCATACTGTCCCACAAACATTAATATGCTGCCCTTAGGCTTGGCTCTAGTGAGCCTGTTTTTCTCCCTTTCCTGTTTCAAATGTAGTTTAAAGCTCTTTCAATAAGCCCTGCTAGCTCCTGTGCCAAAAATCCTTTCCCCCTTTTGAGACAGGTGTACCTCGTCTGTCACCAGAAGGCCTGATGTTGTGTTAAACAACCCATGAGCAAAAAAACCTGAAGTCCTGCTGATGACACCAGGCTTGGAGACAGGTATTGATCTGATGGGTCTTCCTGTTTCTTTCATTGTTTTTCCCTGCAACTGGAGGGATAGAGGAGAACACAACTTGTGTCCCTTGACCAGTTGTCCCAAGGTCCTGAAGTCTCTCTTGCTTGCTCTCAAATTTGCTGCCAGTTCATTGCTGCGTACCTGAAAAGTCAGTAATGGGTAATAATCTGAGGGCCATACCAGGTTAGGAAGCTTTCTGTTCACATCTTTAACCTGGGCCCCAGGAAGGCAGCAGACTTCCCTAAGTGTGTCTAGTCTGCTGTATTGGGCCTTCTGTTCCTTTCAGAAGGGAAATTCCTATGACAATGACTCCTTTTTTTTTTTCTTTGTAGAAGTAGTTTTGATGCAGGCCATAGGCTGACTATCTTGGTGACACTTCTAAGCTACGTGAATCATTGGCCTCATTATTATTATTATTAGGTTCCACTTGCAGGACCTCATACCTGTTACACAAGGGCACCTGGGGACGTGAGGTTGTTGCTGAGGGGACGCACCCACTGCGCTAGGCAGGAACTCTCCTTCCAGTCACTATGTTCAGTGAAGGACAGAAACACGGAGAACTCTTGTACCTTCTCTCGTCTGAGAATCTGTCGGGAACATAGAGAGCTGGAAAGACTTCAGTAAAATATTGAGTACTTTATGTTCTGTCAAGAGAATTTGAGAGAATTATACTGTCCTCACCACTTCTTGGTATTGAAGAATTCAGATCAGAAGTCAATTAAAGGCCCTACAGCCTGTTTTTAAATATATCTTTTGTCAATACTGGGTTGTTTGGGTTTTTTTTGCTGACCCAGCCGTTGAGAAAGCTGTGCATTTTAAAATTAAGATGCTTCAGACTTTTCAATAGCAGGCATGCTTTATGAAGCAACTCTTTAGATGCCTTTAAATGTGTCTTTCAGGAAGGTTCTTAGATTCTCATTTTTAATACTGTAAAATAAAAATAAAAAGAAGGAAAAAAGGACAAGGGCAAAGCCAGGGATAGTTTCACAGCAGGCATTAAGTAGGACATCTCTTGTTAGTGCGGATTAGACTGTCTGGGCACAGAAGTCACAGCTCAGATGTACTGTCTGTACACATTGTAGCAGCCACAGTACAGATGCCTGTAAATTCTGTGGAAATAATTAGTCCTGCTGGATAATTTTTCTGGTATTTGATCTCCAATACAGTTGTGTGTTAAAAAAAGAGACTTTGTAATGGTTAATAGTTACGTGGGTTTCCCAGATTTCTTTTATGGCTACCAGGTGTGTACTTGCTTAGCTGTGCAGTGTTACTGATGAGCGTTACTCCGTTAACATCTGTATTAACTATTCCCCTCTTTACAAAATAGCCTTGTGTTCTTTCATGTTTTAGGAAACCAATCTATTTAGGTAATGTGGAATTAAGCATTGTCATCCTTAGAGTAATCTAAAGAAGAAACCTGAATAAATTTAACAGACCTGATGCATGCGTGAGTGATCTAGTGCATCTTCAGATGGACTGCAAGTCTTAAACCTGGTTCGAGAAAGGTCTTATCCTCTGACACCAGCCATATCTCTAAGCTGTCACATCACTGATTTGTGTTTCTGTTTTAGGAATAAGTGTGCTGAAGTTTTGGGCAGGCCTTACTTTTTTCTAACTTTGTTAAATTGAGCTGTGTTGTGGAATTCAGTTTATTTTGATTTATGAAACTTGAAGTGTTACACTCTGCTGGAAGCTGAGCCAGGGTAATTGGTCTGAACTAAAGCTGTGTATGTGTTCAGTGCTTTGCCAAATTATGCCTTTCAGAAAATTCATCTTAAATTTCTGCTTGTATACGTCTGATATACTTTCAAATTGTAAGTAGACATTGCAGAACAAGGCACTTTCCCATCACATTAGGTAAAATACAGAAGGAAAATGAGCAGTAAGGTAACTAGAAGATGTCAGAGTATATTAGGCTGACATCCTAGTGAATGCTTTAAAAAAGATTGTCACATAAAGTAATGAAGAATGAGATGTTCTATATTCCTTGAAACAATTCAGAAATAAGGCATTATAAAAAGCAATTATTACTTTTATGATTGATGTGATTGATAGTCAAATACTTGAAGTGATCTTTTGTAACATTTTTGTTAGTCACACTTCAAGAACATGTTTACAATTTGGATTTTGTTGAGTTTGTGGATTTTCTCCCTTGAAGTCCATGTATTCACTAATTGTTTAGTTAGCTTTTAAACTGCTTTGTTGACCTACTGCATAAGTAATGAAAAAAGAACAGTTTCTATGTGTGAACTTTTTACACTGAATTATAAAAAAATAATAATATGTAGCTTGCAAGTACTCCTATTTGAATTGAAAAGTAATCTCGGCTTAAGTTGGTGATGTGGCAGACCAATTTACGATGTGAGTTTTGTTGCAGAATACCAGTGTGGCAATGGGAAAGAACAAGAAGATCCCAAAGCTATATGTGTATATCTATTTTTTTATTTCCGTGCTCATAGTCTTTGTGCTGAGAGGCCTGGAGTGCGCGAGGAGGGTGGGGGGGGGCGGATAGAGAGAGAGTCTTTTTGCCTCACATTTATAACTGAGACTAGATAGTGGCATCTCTTCTATTAGTTTCATAATCCAATCATGCCTGTGTTTTAAAACCAGCTATTGGGGTTTGTCTGTTGATTTTCTTCTCTGTGGTGGAAAGAAGAGGATGAATGGTCTCAGGAGTTCTAATTGTTATACTGGTTTTTTTTAATTAAAATGTAGAAAGCAGTTGCTGTTAACAGAGGGAATGGGAAATATTTATGTGATGCCCCCTGCCTACTTGCTGTAGGAAATATCTTGAAATTCTGTTCATTTGTAACTAAGGATTGCAGACTTCAATGTTAAATCCTCTATTATAATTCTCTGTAATTGACAGGGCTTTTTTCTGGTTACAGATTAATTTTATGGAAGATTTATTTAATTCTTAACTTGTCAGATATTACTTCACAATGTCCTTGTGTTTTAGTTTTTAACTGCAAAGTTGTAATAGTTAAAACTCAAGTCTCTTTAATTATCAGGGCTCATATTAAGCATACAAAATTTCCAAGAAAAAAGTAACATTTTAACTTGGAAAGACACTTTTATTTAAGAACTTTGGAGTTTTTTTTAAATGTACTTTCTAGTTTGCTACACTGTACTTTGCAGGGTACTTACTAAGGTATATTTTAACTCCAGCCAGCCTTAGAGAGCTACTACTTGTCTAAGGAACTGGTTGAATTACATTCAAACTTTCAGTAGCAGCCGCGCTGTTAGTTGTGCTCTGATTCTGGAACTTACTCTATTGATGATTCCAGCTGGAAAGAACCAGTTGACTTTAATTTCAGTAGCAATATGATTTTTTTTTTTTTCATGTAAACAAAGCAAATGTTGATTTATTTAACCCCCAGCCTCCCAACCAACAAAAAAACAAACCAAACAAAAAACCCAACAGAAAACATTATCCTTCTTAAGGCTGGTTGCATGCAGTGGATTAATTGATTTACAGTTCTTTAGTGTTGGAAACAAATGTGACTGAATTAGCGGCACTGTTCACCATGGCTTTCCAATCTGCTCCACAAAATTGGTTCTAAAGGGATGAGACTTCCAACATATGTGTGATGTAGATAAGCAAGCATACAGTGAAGCACTCAGCCTCTGTATTGTATATTTCGTCATTTCCTCTACAAAAATATGTGTCAATTCTTACACAACTCCAGTACATGCAGTGGGATGCAAAAAGTCAAAAAGGTAACACTTATGAACCATTTTTCTGAGCCATTCCTAAGCAGTTCAAGCAATATACTTTAGTGTCTTAAGTGTGATTTTATTTATTTTTTTTTTAAAAAATCTTTGATTGCAATAGCATGTTTACTTGAGATGAGATGTGGTGCTGAGGGATATGGTTTAGTGGTGACCCTGCAGTGCTGGGTTACCAGCTGGGCTGATGATCTGAAAGGTCTTTTCAACCAAAACAATTCTGTGATTCTGCCTGTAATGACACTGCTACATGTGAGGACAGAGACTGGGATCTAAAAATGTCTATGCTGGAGTCCAACTTTTAAAAAACCTTTTTTTTCTGACGCTTGGCAGACAGGAAAGAGTAGTAAAAGTCTTTTTTTCTCGGCAGAAAAAGTTATCTGCTTAGGGAATCCTTCAGTCTTAGCTTTCTAGGAAAGGGCAAAGAAACACCTGCACTACAAAAGTATGTCAGTCTCAGCATGATACAATGCATACATCGTATTTCTATCTTCTAGCTCTGTCAAGAGTAAAAGTTCACTGTAATTGACTTCCAGATGTTCTTACCAAAATGAAGTCAGTTTTATGAAGGTAAGAAACATTGGTAATGAGGTGTCATGATTTATGCACTGCAGTTTAAGGTGTTGCCTTAAATACAACTGGCAAGATCCTGTGCAGAGTTCCTATAATGAAAATCTAAAAATAAGCTGACAGTAGGAGACTTACTGTAGTTGTCCTGTAATCAACTTCCCTAAGCCTTGTACTGCAAACACTGCGCAATTCTCTTAAGAGTTTAATATGTAACTAGTTACCTGTACCAATCAAAAATAGAATTATTTAAACTTTAAACTAAGTTATTAGATCAAAACACCAGCATTATTCTAAAATCAGAAGCGTTTTCTACAGAAATACAGAAAGGTGGCAGCATTCTACTAATGTCAGCTCATATACATAGTCAACCAAGACAGTAACATGCTGATTTGAAATTTTGGATCGTGACAATGCCTGTTGCTAGGACATGAACTGGCCAAAAATTCTTATGCATACTTTTAAAATTAAATACTCTTTTTTTCTTCCCCAGCTCTCAAAATGTATTAGCAAACATAGAGGCAAAGTGGCAGTTGAAGAAGACTCACTGAAGCTTTTGCCTGAACTTTCTTCTAGACTGATCTGTTCTTTTGACTGTATTCTTCAGGACTCCGGTAAGTAGCAGTCTTATTTCTGAGAGCCATTAAGATTTTGTTGGTTAGTTTGTTGTTCTTTTCTGAGTTTATTTTAATATCTAGCTCTTTTCACTTCTAGACTGTTTGTGAACCACTATTAAATTCTGTAGAATATGTTGTTTACCATGTTCCCAGATGCATGCATACACCGATATAATGATCCATGCTTCATTACAGCCTTGTTTCTTCAAATTATAAATTGCACAAGGTCTAAGGGCATTGTAAGTACATGGTAGTTCTGAAAAAAAAAAACCCAAACAACAAAACATGCCATTTATTGATCTAGATGACCCTAAAAAAAATAAGAAAAGGTTATCCTTTATGTCGTTATACTGGTTGCACAGTTTTCCCTGTGCCTTTCAAGAGACATTAACCATTGCTCAAATAACACCTAATTTAATTAACACCCTTAAAAATGACTGTGACCTGTCTTCTTTGGGTCTTTTGGAAATAGTGCTGATTTTTGTATTTTTGTATATATTACCTTTCAGGTGTTTAAAAACAAATGAAGAAAGTTCTGTACAGTTAGTATCAGTCATAACTATTCCCAAGTAATAGAAGGGTGAGTTTGTCCCAGGGCCCATAATCTCCAGCCATTTAAGTTCCATTCTCAACCATGGTGTAAAATTGATCTGAGGTTATTTTCTGAGCTCCATGTCATAGGCAGTGGAAATGTGGTACACCATTTAAAGTACTTTTGGTGTGTTAACTGATGCAATTGTTTTGACTTCAGATAAAGCTCACGCAGAACAGCCTTAATATTCTACTTGGGGGGGGAGAAGTGTGAGTAATTGTTGTACAGCAGGTTTTCTTGTTTATGTTTATACAGACAACAAACCAAAAAGAAGTGTGTTTTTTGTTCTAATGGTACCCTTCATCAAGAGATTCAAACTCTTGTAAGCAAAGCAAAAAGGTATAGTGACCTATACCTCTATTCTCTTGATTCTAAAACCAAATTTGGCTCTATTTTTCCATATGCTAAGAAATTGAAATGAATTCTATGCTGTAGGGATTTGTGAATCCATCTTTGATTTACACAGTGAGCTAGTTAGTTAGGGCAGCTTTAACAAAATAAACAATCTATTGGCCTTGGATGTAGGGAAGGTAATTTGTTAGAACACTTCTCCTGCATTTTGAATGTATATTCTTAGCATTCACCAACCATATGACAACTTACTCCCATTAGAACTGTGAGGTTTCGAAACTCAGCCTACTCTCTCCCTAGCTGACAAGCTAGGAGAAAGATATGAGGTAGGTGGATACAACCCACTTTAGAAAACTGAATTTATAGTTTGGTTGGAATGCTGTGTTTTTATCAAGATAGGATACTTTCTTTGGTTTTACACCTGACAAAGTACACAGATTCTTTTATAATACAAACACATGATCTTTCTTTTCATTTAAAAAACATTTATCTTTGGGGGTTTTGGAAAAGGAAAAAATGTTACCAACTAGAAGGCTGAAGTAATATAAAAGGGAGCATGATCCATTCTGACAATCTAAGGTTGGATTAGCTTTAAACCATTTGACTGTTTGTCCAACCTATCTTTAAAGCTTTCTTGTGTTGGACATTCCACAATCACGTATAACAAACAGTTCATTCCAAAGCACTGCTTTCCTTAGGAAGTTTTATTCCTCTTACCCTCCTGCAGCTGAAACCCAGTACTAGTTGTCCACTTACTTCACTATGGATCCGAAACCAATTGCTTTCTGGGTGTTCTTTATGGAGTTGAAAGCTTTTCACAGTCTTGCATTCTACAAGTTAGACAATGCTAGGTCTTTTTGAGTGTTTTTGTAGTTTGAGGTATTTACCTGAGCGTTCTGCCAAGGTGTGGTACCCAAAACCAGCCGCTCTGAGCTAGCATGTTTATTAATATTAAATACATAGTTGAGTATATTGTTCACCTTTCTTGCAAGAGCTTGGTCTTGCCAGTTCATGTTGAGCGTGTGATGCTCTATATAACAAAGTGACAAATATAGACTACTACAGTAATTTGGGTCATTTGTTTAATACAAATACATTTTTTTCACAACAATAAGCAGATATATTACTTTTGTTTCCCTTACCTTCTGTCTTTCAATACACATTCACCCACAAAAACATACAATTTTTCTTTTGCAAAAGAGAGGGAGTTAAACAAGTAACACAAACTTGTAGTTCCAAATATTATACACAGTAAAATATTTTCATCATAGAGTTAAGTTTCATTGCATTATTAGAAATTATGAAAGGTTTGTTCCGGTGATGGGGAGTTACTGGTTTGGTTTTTTTTCTACACAACAAAAATAAACACTGCCTTCAGATAGAGCAGTGTGTGAATGGCACAGTTGGACTAGTTGACAATCTTCATAATGCTAAGGATAATCAAAAGTGGTACGTCTATGCCAGTTTGAAATAAAGTTTCTAATGCTTATAACTTAAAACCAGAAAAGAAAGGTGCATGTTCATGGATTAGGAGTATCTTGTTTAAAATTACAGATCTGATATGACATCAGATTACTTCTACGAACCTTCATTAAAACTTTGCTTAACCAAGAATGCAGATTAGGCTCTTCTTGGTAATGGTAGCTCAGAGCAAGGTCCTGTCATTGTGGGTTTAGCCAGACTAAATTCCACCATCAGCCTATTTGCCTGAGATGCACTGTGAGTGGCTACACAGGCAGTTTGATATGGATCTTTATTTGACATATTATTTTTCATTAAAACGTATCTTAAAACTTTCAGTATACTGTTTTTGCAGGATCGAATCCTGTGGTTATTAAATTGGTACAGAAAATTGTGCTTTGTGTGGGAATGAAAAACACTGGTTGATAAGCAGCTGCCTAGTGTCTGTACTTATGCGCCTTCCTTATTCGTGCAGACCTGTATCCAAGGCATGTTGGTGTGAATAGCTCCTTGCCCTCTTGAAGAGGTTGCACTCTGCTTCAGAAACAAATTCCAATCCTGCATGGAATTCCTGAAAGCTCTAGAATATCCAGTGCACCTTAGAAGAGAAAAAGGGATGCACAGGCTAATACTGTAATGCTTTAAAAGGTTAAAGACTGCTTCAAGCCTGCTGTAATCTGTCTTGCTGCTGACTTGTCTCATTGTCTGTCTCTTTTTCTTGCTGTCCAAATTGACATTTCAGAGAGGAGGAATTTCAATTGAAGTCTTTCTCCGTTCTTATATTTAACTAACTGTAAGCTCAGGTGCACATGTAGTTGAGTGCTAAAACAGTGTTTTGAAGTTGAAGTAGTTAGTTTAAAAGTTTCCAAGTGTTCTGTATTTTTAAAAATGTACAGTAATCTTGTTGGATACTACAAACCTGCTTTCAGAAGCCTCAGGTATTTTTTTTCTTTGAGTTGAATTTTATACTTGTGCAAGAAAAAAGCCAATGTGAATTAGTCTCCAGCAAACTGTCAAAATAGGGGATAAAGTACTTTCAATTGGGTCATGATGCTATAGCAGGTCAAAGAACAAGCTGGCTAAAGAAGTGGGGTTACTGTCACTTAGTAAGACGCTTTCTGATTATTTCAAAAAGCTCTTAATTATCTTCTATAATAATGTTCCTTGTCAGTCAATTTTGCTGTGATTCATTAGGTTTTATTGTAAACATCATTCCAAACATTTAGGTGCAGCTAGTACTTCTAAGTAGCTTCAGATATCATGAGATTTACCTTTTAGCAAGTAGATTTACACTTTTAGAAAACTGAGCCTTTGCAGACTACCTTAAACGTACAGTTATGAGGAATTCCTTAGTACTGTCATCATTTTCTGAAGACTGTCTGAAGTCTCCTCCACAATTATAAACAGATAAATTATTTGGTTACTCTTGTATGTCATTGCAAATGAGAAGCTGCTACAATTCCAAATCACAATTGCATAATTAGAAAGTTACTTCATATGAAAAGTGCATGTCATTATGTGAAAAAATGTAAACATTAATCTAACACACCTGGAGTGACTTAGAGCAAATTATGAATACGTTTTTAGGGCCTGTTCAAGCACCAAGATTTTGTGTCCTGTCTAGCCAGATGACAAGCACTTGCTCATGTAATTTGGCTGTGACTAATCTCAACACAAAGGAACATAATTATCTGATACAAGACACATTTCTCGCTAATACTGCTACTTCCAGTATTTCCCGAGCCTAAAGCGAGTAAACACATTCACAAAGGAATGTCCATAAATTCCAATACATCTTAGGCCCAGCACACTGGATATGTGCAAGAATGGGATGATTCTGTTATTTAATAGTAGATATTTGAGTGTGTAAAGAGGAAATTTACCAATAGAAACTGCAAAGCTTCTGTAGAAGTCTAGGTCATTTGTAAAACTTTCAATGAACCTGTGCTCTCCTATCCTCTTTACTCTGGTTCTGTATTTGCTTGTGTGCTCTTCCTCCTTTACCTAAATACAAGATCAAAAAAAAAACTTTAAACTTTTTTTTTTCTTTTTAGATACTCTTTACATTCAGGCCCCAGATGTGTCCATGCCAGCACATAGCTTCTCCAAGTTAATCCTTGCTGTTGTGTCCTGATGGTAAACATCACAGGTATGAGAAATGAATCACAAAATCAGTTCTTTATATAAAATTCACTCTGTTGGACACAGTATTATATCTACATTCATTTATCTGTTGCACCCTTTAATGCTATTCACACTTTATTTTTATATGAGAATGCTCAAAACACAAAGTTAACAACTGAACTGTTGAATCTCTAACACCTCAAGTTTACCTGTACAGAGGGAAACCATGGAATTATTTTTTCAGTCAGGAAGATAAAAACTAACTTTTAGAACAAGGAGATAAAAACTAATGTTGTCTCAAGATATGTAGGTACGTTCTCTTATGTCTACCTTTCTGTATCATGAATCTTAAAAAATAAAACAAAAAATGGCTTCCATCTTCCATGTGAGTCATCGTTTTTCAGACCTTTGATAATATGGAATTTACTTTTGTATGATTCTGTTCTGCCCCAAAACTGTGTAACGAATTTTTGTCTAAGTCACTCTTACAAAGTAAAATAAACAGCTGAGATGCTCTTCTAAATATGTATCTACACATTCTCTCCTTCCTGTACTTATTTTGCTGACAGCTATACTTAGGAAAATATCTGTAGCTTATGGAGACATGAGTTTATACGGGTTGGAATTGCTTACTTTTTAAAAAATCAGGCTTCTTTAAAAACAATGCTACCCTTTTAAATGTTTCAAATAGCCTTAGTTGACACAGCTGCCCAAACATTCAGGCTCCACTGCAGTCACATGAAAGTGTGTCACCATATGAGGCTTAGAGAGTGAGTGCTGTGGTACAGCTCTTTATACTTCGATTCAGTTAATGCCTATAACTTGATTGCTACCCTTTTGAAGTGTATATTTGAGAAGATAAATAGCAAATACAACTTTTAGTAGTAAACAGATGAAAGGTTTTTGTTTTCTGTAAACAAAATTATTATATCAGGTCTGTTTCTACTTTCCCAGCCATCAAATTAAAAAAAAAAAAAAAAGTACTCTTGTCACTGTTAAACCTGTTCTCTATTGCACTTTCTACACTTCCACTTTCACTACGTTTGCTGACTAGTTGAGAAACTACTTCACAAACAGTCACATTCCATACAGTAACAAGTTGCTTTGCTGGATCCATTTTCCTTGTAAGGTTTTGGTTTTTGTGGGTTTTTTTGTTTATAACTGAAAAAATGCACAGTCATTTCTACTCTCTTTTAGCATTTTTAGTGTAGAAAACACTACGCTTTATTCTGCAAGGAAGAAACAGTGCTGTCGCTGTCAAACTGGAATGACCTCAGATGTTGTTTCTTCAGCTGCTGGCTGAGAGTTTGTACCTGTCTGTGCTACTGGCACCACCACTGCGTCCTTGATGTCGGAGGTCTGAGTGCACAAAGAGTTCTTCTCCTCCAGTTTTTTGGCGGTGTCTGGGCAGTTCTGAACAAAGATCACTCTGTTGTAGGCTTTCAACCTGCGCCACAGCTGAACATAAACCTTACACTGCACATACATGAAGACCAGGCCCCCAGTGAATCCAATGGCCACCACAACGAGTTTTGTCCAAAATGGCCATTCAAGGACACCTTTGAAATAAAACATTTATATTTGTTACCATTGTTATACAGTGAATATCAAGTACTGAGTTTTGGTAGAATATTTTGAAAAGAAGCCACTAGCTAAGAATTCCCAAGTATCCACATGCTTGAGTTGTGGCTCAAGTAGGTAACAGCAGGAGTTTCCTATCCCACAGGTCAGCCAAGAAACTACATCTTCCTCCCACTTTTAACTGGCTTTACCACAAGTTGGTCAAATAAGAAACGCAAGGCCACTGTCACAAAGGAAGCATAATGCTTGATACAGTCAAAAGCAAATCATTTTACTGTTCTTCAATAATATCCCCATATTCAATAGCTTACTTAAGCAAAAATACAAGTACCAAAACCGTGTACTGGATACCTAGAAATATGCACACCTTCAACAACAGCTGGGTTCCTTTAATTGTGCTAGAAGCGTGATACTGTTTAGGGTACTTGGAACACCAAAAGTTACAATATTATTACTTGCTCTTAGGTAGTGCTAGTGGAAAGGGCTCTTATCTCCTGCATCAGAGAGCAATCTGAATAGGTTTGTTGGTCCTATAGGGAAGGTCTTTGAATAATGTTTTGCTCACTGAGTGTAGTCTTCAAGGGACCTTGCAGATGCTGTATTCAGCCATTGGTGACATATCACAACAACTCGGTAGTGTTTGTGAGTTTTACCAAAGTTTTACCCCGGTAACAAATTTTTGCCCCAGACAGGGAGCAATCTGCGTCCCTCTGGGACTCAGCAGAAGAGCTTCAGAGTTAGTCTTGACCTGGTAACCTGGACTCCTGTAAAACAAGTCTTTACTTTTAGCCAGCTGTGCAAGTCGAATCTAAGTCTTCCCTTTACTGTTAAAACACATAGGAAGGGGGCTTTTAATTAAACAAGTAGAGACCGAAAGAATATTAATTATTGGGAAAGCACACAAAAAAGCTTGAAGCAGCTGTGGGTTTTTCCCTGTCCTGGTAACTGTTTAGTAGTACTTAGAAATGGTAACAATGTATTAAGTCATGGTGCTAGTCAATTGATTTGTCCCTAACGACTATTGCTCTGGTTAGCCGAACTTGCCAGGGACAAATTCTTTTATATTTGTTAAATTTGTTCACAAAACATTTGTCATGCTTTTCTTAAATGCCCTGTTCCTGGGACAAAAGGAAGTAACAAAGAATACCTTGCTAAGGTGTCATAGCTGCTGATGTGTCTTTTCCTTTTTTTTTTTTTCTTCCTTTCAATAACTGTTTTTAAAAATCACCCTCACTTACTTGCTCTTAACTGTGACAAGAGTATGATTTGCATCTGACTAAGCCCCATCAGTGGGTAATGAAGCTTAGAACCAGCAAGTCACAGCTGGAGCACTGAGCTCAGAACAAAGAGGCCGAATAAACGACTCAGCTTGCCTTCAGAATTTCTTCCACCTCTTAGCAAAGGTGGAAATACAAATACATGTTTGATTTTGTAAAAATACCTCCCCTCTCCGCTCCCCCAGCAAATTTTGGGGTAAAAGAGTTCTCTTCACAAACACTTATTTTTGCATGTTGTCAATAGCTCCAAGGCATTTCTTTGTCCATTTTTTTTACAGTGCAGAATCATCCACTACATTTGGCAAACACTGAATTCTATACAAATACACTCTTCTATATAAATATTTTTTGAGCCTAGCAGGATTAATTATTGTGATTCTTAAGCATTCTATATAACAACAAAAATTAATGTTAGCTGTTCTGTTGTGTAAATTCAGCCAATCCAAAGAAATACCTTTCTCCTTTTCAATGATGTAGTTATACTGCAAAGTTCAAAGCTATTCCTAGTCCTGTCCTCAGGGCCAGTTTTATTTTGAGATGAAAATCAGGGTTACCCATTTAGAAAGAATGCCAAATAAGACTTTGTAATGTACATTTTTCTGTGACTCACTGAGGCTTGCTATATATTTTCCTCTCATAGGCAAGAAAAGGCAAGCATCAGGAGGATCATCAAATATTTATCTAACCAGCAAGGCACAAAGCTCCACCTGTTTTGTTTTCCATGTTAACTTCAGAGTACAGCACAAAGCTAGAGACCTTTGTCCCTCTACTGTGCTTAAAGTCAATTGAGATCAAAACTCAAAAGCTTTTTATCCTCTTCATCATCATGTTCATATTTAAGAGTAAATTTAAGACTGAATAGACTTAGATTTGAAGTCGAAAACAGTATTTCAGTTTGGAATATAATTGTATGGTAAGTATAGTCCAGTAAGAAACCTATTTATGTTAAAACATGCATTTTATTACACATATCCAGTTGAGTTTTCAGGATCTCCACCAGTGTTTGACCACCCTTACAATACACATAACTGGAATATGGATATTCACAGTAAAATTCTATTTCAAAGGATGCAGGAATGGCTTTCCGTGCTACTTAAGTCCCACATGAAGAACTAACACAAATGGAACATGGGCTCTTGGAAATTCTTATTAGGAAGCTTGTTGATGAAAGGGGTCTATTGTGTTTTACAAGGTATAAAGGTTCAAGTGCGTAATATAAATAAATTGCTATTTTAAGACCTGAACTTGCACTGAGCTGTTTGAATTTGACTCGTGTTTTTGTCTGAGCTTTAGAAATATCTAGATAATGGGAGATTAACCTAGGAAGAACCAGCAGGCTAGTTAAGCTGCTGTAATGATTACACTAAGTAGAGGTCTCTCTGTAGGGGTAAAACATAAGCTTCTAACACTGATGCATTCATTACTTCTGCATTAAAGAATTTCATGTAGCCATGTGTCAGTGAGCTGTTATTTAAGAACAGAATGTGACTGGTTACATAGCTGCCTTTCAAAGCCATCCATTGCAAGATTAACAAGATTGAATAAGGTAAAAGATACTTACCGTTATCATTGCCTTGTTTAATTTCCTCAGCGGTTCTATCAATTAAAACATACAATGACCAAACAACACAGGTAATTGCAATTACGTGGAATGTGACCGAACAGATTATTTTCCTCCTCTCACTTGTTGTCATCTGTAGTTTTTCCCACTGTAATTTAAAAAAAAAAGCAATTAAAAACAAAAGGGATTTGTAAAATTTTGCAATAAACTGATTAGGCCATTCTGGCTCTTTCTACCAAAAAACCAAGCAGTAGTAAAGATAATCAATCTTTTCATTTCGATAATACATATTACAGTAGTATGTGCATTGTCACTGTAAAGTTCATAATGATCTCATTTTCGACTCAGAGGAATGAAAAGTTCTGTTCTGCTTCTACCTGCTTGCAAATGACATATAAAGTAATTTCATTGCAGATCCATAACTTGTTGATAGACATGTAAAAAAGATGAATATTTATTTTAATTTTACCTGATGCATACTTCCGGTGATGAGAGAAGAAAAACCCAAACATTAGGTTATAATACATAAACCATTCTCAGTTGCTTAATAGAGGAACACAGTTGTGGAACAGTCTTTCCATAAAATAAAAGCATAAGAAACGCAATTGCACTGAGCATTAAATTCAATAAGCTTGAAAAGATGTTTCTGTGGAAATCACCGTACAGTGGTAGCAGTCAAACAGATTCAGTAACACAAGAAGGATCTTCCAGGCACATATTTGTGAATTATGACACTAAATCCTAGCTTAAGTTAAGGCTATTTTGAAATGAAATAGGCTAGTCTCTGCATTTGAACAATGCAACTCTTGAGATCTTTTTCTAATCTCGCTTGTGAAGCAACATTTTCAGCATGCCTTTAAAATAAAACCCTTCTCTACTAAAGTGCTTGCCTTTGAAAGCAGATGAAAGAATATGACATTTAAAAGCAAAATGCCTCAATTCTGATGATTAATCTCAGAGGTCGTCACCAGCATCAGAGGAATGAAACCAGAACAAACCACAATACAACAGTGCCACCTCTCTGCAGTTGTGCTAAGGCAAGACTGAACTGTGCTTCAGCATCCAAGCCACAGCACCAAACACCAGGACACCAAAGCTGCTTCTCTGCTTCCATGGATCTATAACACACTCAGGCTGCGGCTCCTAAGAGTTTCCAGGTGCTAAGGCTGCATCAAAACCCCTGGCCACTTCAGAGCACTGTGGTGGTATAAACTTACTTTGAAGGTATATGTTTGGCTTTGTTTTCCTTGTTTGGGTTTCTTTGGTTCGCTGTTTTTAAAAATTCTGTTACGGTTTGGTTTTGGGAAATCACAAATTTCCTTAAATTTCTTATGGCTAGTATTGGAGATGGTCTCTAAGATATATGCTTAGACTTTAACCTGAACCAATAGAGGCATTCTTCTTCTAGTTCGCACACTATTTGCTGTCTGGTCACATTTTGAAGGAGCACAGCTGCTGTAAAAGCTGAGGAATGTCAATGCAATGTCACCAAGAGGGCTAACTCTCAGAAATGCTTCTTTCTGCCATTAGTTTTAGAGCAGCACATACCACGCCAAACAGGTTTCAGTCTTTAATGGCAGTTAAAGTTTGCACATTTCAGAGCTGTTGCCTCAAAACACAATCTCTGGCGCATTTTTTAGCCCTTGTCATAATTTTACAAACACAAGACTTAAATCACTGTTTAGAAGAACTGAAATATTTCCTGAGTAATATATACAGTGACAGAGCTAGAAGTTTATTTACCAGCTGATACCTCATTTCAGTTTCTGATACATCTACTTAGGAGTGAAAACTAAGCTTGCTGGGTTTCGTACGGCAGCCTGGAAAAATGGGAGGCATTAAAAAAAAAGTAATAAAACAAAAAACCAGAACCTTATATTCATTATAGTTCAAGTAGGTAATATTCAGTGGTCAGACCGGGCAGACTGTGGCACTTGATAATCACACTCTTATCATATAATTACAGTCACCAGGTTACATGGCATGTGACCTGGAGACTTTCGTCCTTTTTGCAGTGAAAATTCCATTCAAATCTTGCAACAGTCTTTCTTTCCAAAGAAAAAGTTGTCTTTGTCCAGATGGAAGAAAGGGATTTTACCTTAACACTTACCTTAACACTGTGGATGCTTTGTGAGAGATCAATGTTGAATATAAAGAAAAATGAATTGCGTTCTTAAACAGAAATTTTCTGTCATGAGGTAGCTGGTATCGCAACTCTGATGCTACACTTTTTGTTTTATTGGAGAGAAGATACTGTGCTAAATTTTCCTTGTCATGTATACCTGAAGCCTCACTATAGCCATTTTACTCTCTATAACATACACAAAAGCCTTAGAGTGTTGATCTCAATGCCCAGTCAAATAAAGCTTTTTCATATGGAATTTTAAGGTCAAAGAAGAATGTTGGCCCCATTACTCTAAATGCAAATGTTTTGCAGGCGGAAAAAAATAGACAAATACAAACAACCAAGAGGCAAGATATAGGTAAACAAAGGAACACAGTCACAAACTTCTGCTGAGATTTACAAGAAATGTATACGAGGAGAGGGAGCTAGCAGAAATGGACTAAAGAAGATCCTTTTTGATAACATCTCATGATCGAATCCAGCCAGAAGGCAAGCCAAGGCTTAGTGGACTCTGCTTCCTCTCTCTGTCCCCTTTTCTTCCCTTACAAAACAGCATGTCTGTGTGTCTATTCTACCCATACACGCAATTACCACACCAGAAATAAGATGGCTGGCAGGAGATAGGGAGAAACCACCAGGGCATGGGTGGTTATGGGACTGGAAGACTGTGCACAGCACCTTGTACTCCCAGTTGGGATACAAGAAAGGCCCAAGGAGACATTCCTGTTCACACAGACAGATGCAGGGGGATCAGACTACCTGGGAGCGTTTTACAGCTCTTAGTGTCTCCCCAAGCTGCACTTCTGTTTTGCCCTGCCCTAGCTGCAGTCTCAGCTCTCCTCTCAACTCCAGTCATGATGGGCTGAGCTCCAAAGGGGAAATTCAATTAAACTTTGTGCTCTACTCCTGGTGATCCCTGTGGTAGCTGAGATAATTTTCCTGTTCTACTCACGTATTTTAGCTTGGCTGAACAGAGAGTACTATGTGGCTACTGTCACTCTCTACTAGACAAGTGATGTTATTAGGTAAGCTAGCAATTAAGTTGCCCTGGAGAAGACAAGTGCACTTTGCTATTTTAGGATTTTTGCCGTAGGCTTAAATTGAAAATTTATCTGTTAATGTTGACACAGACTTGCTTAGATAAAAGCACTGTTACTTGAAATAAAAATTTCTTGAAAATCCATAGCAAAGGCTATGAGACAACAATATATTGAGCAATGAAAGCATCAGCCTGTTTTACTTGTGCCTTATAGTCCAGGACTTGATATAGCCTAAAGTTGGGTGGGTAAGTTTGGTGGGCGGTACCCTGTGACATAGTATATTAATGCCTCCTTAACCATTGACAAATTTACCCCTGCTGTATTTTGAAGCTTCTGCAGTTCTCATGGCTCTCTACATTCATGATGCAAGATAAAAATAAATTTCATTGTGTTTTATCATCTTCTTCATTGTCCTAGAAAAACCTACAACCATCAGATAGATAACACTGTGACATGCCATGGATGGAACACTGGATGCCTCCAAGAACAGGAAAATAACACAAAACTAAGTGCCTAGATGCAATTTTCCTTGGAAACATTTATCTTAATACTTCTAAGGTGCTCTAGAGCCTGGAAGGAGAGAAAAAAAACCGAAGACTGTAACAGCCAGAGGAGACTCGCACATTGTGTCACTAAATTGATAGACAAACACTGTAGGTTTTGTCCACCCTCCTCCAAAGCACCCCTTCACTGTTGTTCATCTGGTTGTCACCCCCCCAGGTTCCTTAATCCTGGCAACAATATAAACACAGACTGGAAATCATCAGATATGCAGATAATGTCCTGCAAATGCAAGCAATCGCATGAATATAATTACATTCCACAGAACAGGTGTGCTGAGACACTTCAGAACATCTAACAACCACAAGACCTTTTATACGAGACACCAAGCAAATCCACACTGCAACAATATATATCCCAAAAAGAAAGCTTGAAATATCCCCAGCCCCTTTTTATTTTCTGAATAAGCTTTCTTGATATTACACTTGCACTGGGCACTGCAAACCACTGGAGGGTGGTAGGAGACTATCTACCTGCTTCAGAGGTTTCTACCAGGAAGCCAGAATGAACTGTTGTAAAAAAGAAGCTGGACTGTAAATATAGGAAACACTCATCCCACCCCAACTACTATTTACAGTTACTTCTAAAACATTATGTCCACCTCAGCATGAATTCCTGTGCTCTACTGCCAGAGAAGTTTGTAATAATCTCGAAACTGGCAGCTGTACAACTGTACCCTGTTCTAGGTTTCTACCTCGTGTTTCGCTTTATTTCTTAAAGACTCTCACTCTGAAACTTAAAGGCAATGGTTACTGATTTCATAACCCACTCTTGCAATTACAAAATGTAGTCATGAGTCTTCTGGGGGAAGAAAAAAACACTAAAAAAGGGAAAAAACAAAAAACCTACTCACAGGGAACACCTAAATCATATGTAGCCAACCATTCCCCTTTCCTGTAATACGGTCTGAGAGGATCCCTGATACTTGTTTTAAACAGCCAAAATTTGCCTCCCTGCATGTCATTTCTAATACAAGCTTGGTTAATCAATATGTAGCAAAGAAATACGGAAATTTTTAGATATACCCTGAAAACAGATTGTCTGTGGGAATGCTACTTCATATCCTAGAAATCCCCGTTACAGCCTCTCTTCTTATAGATAGAAGTAGATCTGCAATTTTAATTCCCTCCCATACATTAAGCTTTCTGCGCAGTGGTTTCATGATGACCCAATGCAGAACCAAAAGCTTCACACTGCTCACACAAAACCTGCCCTCATACCACAGAACTGCGCCCTGCAAAACTTTGCTGCTTCTGTTCCTTTTCCCCACCTTCAGATTGTAGGTTTACTGTTTGCCTGCTCCTGTGTGCCATTTTGTGTCTGCACATTGCCTTCTGCTACTGGTAATCTTCTGTCACAGTGGCCACAAAATTTTGCCTACACAGATTTCCTGAAGCAATTCCATACCTACTGCAGGTTTGCAGATTCACACCTTTACAACTGAAGGTCTCTCTCCTGCAGGGGCTTATCGCTGAGGATGCCAAATAGAAGGTGAAGTTAATGGGCTTCTTTGCAACATGCTAAGAATGCTTGGGCTTTTAACTCCTGGCTATTTTCAGGACCCTTATTTTTAAAAATTGCATGTAAGGAGGCCTGACAAGGGAATCTAGTATGGGCATGACATTTCTAATATTAAATATATTTCCTGTTCTGACATTTTTCTCCCTATCCATCACTTAGCAAAAATATCTAAATAGCACCCGCAGCTGGAAGGACTTTCTTCTGCTCTCACCTAGAGCTGAAGTCATCATGCAACATTTTCTGAATTCTTTCTATAACCTAAGAAAGACCTTGAACTAACCTTTGACTTGAAATAAACATCCTTGCAAAATGAAGGCTAAAATTATTTACTGGGGGCTGTTGTAGAAACTGCACTCTGCACACAGACTAGGAATACACAGAAAAACATATTTCTTACCTTAAACCAGGCTTGGAGGACCTAGCCAGCACTTTTGAAAAAAGCTCTTAAGAACTGGAGCAGAGTATGATGAATTGAGCTGAGCAGTGAAGGTATGTCAGTAGTCTGAACATGTAGCTCAGAGTTATCTTCTGTGATTTAGGGATGGTTTCCTGGTCACTTGTGGCAGTACTAATTGGCTCAGACTCCACAGTAAACTGTTCACTACTATCAACCTACCAGCTGGAGGAAAGCAGCTGCAATGGTAGTTTGCCGGAGTGGAATTTGTGCAGTGGGAGGAGGAGGAAGAAATAATAATAATAAAGGACAACTGGGCTCCACATGTCAGGAGAACAAAATAGCCTCGTGCAGATTTGAAGTGTTGGTGAGTGATGGGACTTCAAACCTTGTAATTTGAATAAAAGCATTTTGGGCTGCTCAGTGCCATCTATACAACATGTAGTTACAGCCTGTGCCTGAGGGACTGCCTCTTGAAGAGGACAAGGCACACCTCACTGCAACCCACTCCAAGATGAGAAGTGCCCCTCATACAGCCCAACAGAAAATGCCAGGTCTGATGGCTGAAAAGAGAAGGGTTTTTGCCATGAATACATCTCCTTCATGTTCTTTTCCCCAAACATATCCAGAGCACATTCAGAGAGAAAGAACTGAGCAGGTTCACAGAAAACATAGAAAGTATTTGTCATTGTTTTTTGTCAAAAGAAGTTTCCTGAGAAGAAACTCTTGCAAAAGATCAATAATACAAGTGCGCAACTAGGCCCCTGCTACATTAGCCACTGAACATAAAAATAAAACAAATTTTTAAAAATCCCATGTCATATGGCATATCACACAGCCGTATCTATGCACAACCTTACCTTCATCTAGTTAGCTCATTAGATGAGCTGGTACAAATCCTCCTCTGGCAAACTTGTCTGAAGTTTACCTAAAATCTGTTTTAGTCCCTAGGTGACACTAAGCAAACCTGGTTGGAATTCAAATGAATGTCTGTGGTGTATTTAAAACACTTATTAAAAGTTTAAAACTGAACTAGAAATGGGTTCATTTATAAAGACAAACACACTTTAATTCACTTCTATGTGTCGTATGCATGCCTATAGTAAAAAAACTACATAATGAAAAATTTCACTTTGATAATTCAGTTTTATCAAATCAAGACAGCACTATATTTCTTTTTTAAGTTACAGTTAAAAGAGCTGGACTTAAGTGATATAATCAGTATGCAGTTTTCACAAACTTATGCAATTATTAGCTGTGTATGTCATCAATTAGCAGACCCTTTAAAAAGTGTAAAAAAGGGGTATTAAGTAATTTGAGAAGATAATTTCTAAAATGAAGTAGCTGTTTTGCAATCTGGAAGTACTATTGAGAATACTTGTCATTTACCAACCAGAAAAACTTCAGTACCTGCATCATAATCATCCAAACACTAAAGAAAAAAATGCTATGCTTTCGAAATACAGGAATAGCCAGACCTCATGTCCCTCTTACCAATGCTCTGTCTCAGAGACCATCATCAGATGCTTCAGAGAAACGTGCAAGAAACCCCATGACAAGTAATTATAGCATAACTTCTCCATACTGAGACTTCTTTGTAGCTCCCATCTGCTAGAAATTATTTCATGTCAATATATAGAATGCAAAAGTACTCTACAAAGTGTTTACTTTCCAAGCATCCTCTTTGAATGCTGAAACAACATTAACCAATTCTTTGTTCAATACATGATCAGCTTTCAGCACTATCATTAGCTTCTTTTTTACAATGCTGTTTCTTTTTTTACCTTGTAAGCTATTTAAGAACAGGATCATTATCTCCTAGCACAGTACGCTTCAGCTACCTTATCTAAAAAGATAATCCTGGCAGATTATTAACTGCATCTGAAACATTAAACCACTAGTCAAGAGAACTACCACCATAATGCAAAACTGGGGAATGTGTGGTACTAAGAAAGAGAGATGCAAATCTAGAATTCTAGAAACAATTTACTTTAGGTGCTTAGGCATATGCCTTTATTACTCAAAAATCAAAAAACAAGCTACATGTGGGCAATCCATAAAGAAGCACAGAGAAAAGGGGTAGGATCTTTGTCTCTACTAACTTTAATCACAGTCAAGCATAGAAGCAGATGCAACAGTTACCTGCTCTTCCTACAGTATTTCTACAATCATTCTGTTGAAAAGATCTGGTCTGTGTGCCACTTTTATTCTCTTTGCAACTAGTTTGTGTATCACTTTTATTCTCTTTGTAGCTAGTCATCTCCTGTCTTTCCAAAAGAGCAGGACACCAAATTGAAGGTATCTTCCTCCAGTCCCTAAGTAGCCACTGCCTTTAAATCGTGGTCTAGCTCTCAAACAACAATAACTTAGTCACACACATATAAAAAACATTTTTAAAAAAGAATAAATCAATCTAACTACCACATCACAAAAGCACAGATCATAATTTTGTGTAAGGCCAATTCATTTTCCAACCACAGCAGTTGGGGCTGCTGCATCTTGTATATGTACTCTAAGGTCAACAGAAGAACAGCCGTTACACTTGCTCAATGCTGGATTTGAGATGGATTGTGCCAAGGTCAAAGCAACCACAAGTCCCTCCTCCACTACAGCAGCCATAACAAACCATCTCCCAACAGACTGTGCCAGAGTCTCTATCTCTGAATACCAAGTAGCATGGGCTCCCTTTGTACATCTGAGTTATTTCCATCTTAAATAGTGTAATGGATATGGACAGAAGGCTGGGATAGCATGGCAGACATACGAAAAGGAGAGAAATTAGAGAGAAAGCTGGATATAGCAACATGCTGGAGATCAGCATCCCATTACATAGTCTTGTATACCTCTTCCCTTTCTTTAGTCCTGTCCAATTAAAGTGAAATTTCTCTGAGGACTGTTCCCTTAGGTACCTAAGACCTAGTTATAAATATCTGCTCACAGTTTTGTTAGAGTCTTTACTTGAATCACTTTCTCTTCAGTATTCATCACACTGCTTAATTTCCTCGATATTAAGTTGTCTCACCTGCTGAGAAGTATCTTGAAGAATGCATTTTGAAGTTAGAGCTGATGAGATAAAACTGGTGATACCTGAAAAGCTAAATCAACAAATATACTATGTTTCTTCAGCTGCAGCTGTGGATGATGTAAAGAGTCTTCTCTGAGAGTTCCACCAGAATACCAGTTATTCCACCTAGAAAATATATTTTCCCTAAGTTTGCCTTCTTTTAGATGAGTGCAAGCAGGAAAATTCTTACTACTGCCTTGTGCTAATTGTCTAAGTGTGCTTTGTTTGCTGATCATGTCCTTCGTTCTCCCTTAGTAATTTAAATACTGATTCCAATATGTAAAATTCCTTAGAATTCTAATTTGTATCTTACAGAATAAAAACCTAAAGCCATTTACCTGGAGAACTTACTGTGCAACCTGGCCTACAGAAGCATGTATTACATTGCTACAGCCCAAGGCTTTTCAGCATCACTTGTCTTAACAGGAATGGAGAGAAGTGCAGCAGCAAGTGGAGGAAGGAGGGGTACAAAGGTACCTTTGCATGCTAAGGAGTATTGTGAGAAAAGGAGTACAGCTGACAGGCAATGGAAAGCAGGCACATCTGAAAGTCACTGACTGAAGAGTAGCTGTTTGGTACTGCTGGATGAATCTCAAGAACATCTTGTGTGTCTTTTATATCTCATTCTATCCTTCCCTTTTATAGATCAAAGGTGCTCATCTCAATTTTCCCCTCTCTGCCACCACCCACTAAATTAATAATACAAGTGAACCTGAACACTAATTCTTTTTCTATGGCCATTATTTTCTTCCTAAAATTGTAAGAGCAACTGACTTACATTGTATAGAAAATGTAAGTCAACTTCTGAGCTTCCCTTAACCAAATCAGTCACCATTGTTACAAAGAAGTGGCTTGGCTTAAATGTCTTTGTATATCAAAACCCTAGTATTTTAAAATACATTGTTATTTAAACATATCTAGATGTATCTTCTTTTTACAATTATATATACGTATATATGCTTATGTCTGAAGTGCATGTAACCAAGATTAAAAAAGGAGAGGAGCTGACATGCTTCATTATCTATAAATATGACTTCAGCAAGAATACTGATTTCCCAATGAATAGCTATAGTTACCTTCACTGTCTTTTTACCACAAAAGAGACTCTTTTGATCCAATTAAATTAAAATGAAATCGGGGAAATTTGTGCTGAACACAGGCTACAGTAATGAACACAAAACCACAGCCTAGTGCTCTGGCAAAGAGCTGAAGGAAGGTATTCATTCTGAAAGACCTCCAACAAATGCCATACATTACAATTTTGCCACATACAAATTGAAGCTGATAAATAAAGACCTGAATAATTCCTAGAGAAAACGTTTCTTTTTCATATAACACTATAGGAATAAAATTAAATTAACAGTAAAAATAATAAAATATACTGAACAAACTGATAGTTATCATAATAATAATTTAGATCATGTACCATATTGCTGTGTTCAAGAGAACATCACTATGTTCAAGACAAGAGATTTTTTTGCATGCTTTCCACCAACAAGTGAGTATCAGCCTGTGAACTAATACTCAGTTCAGATAATTCTCATATCAATAGGTCCCAGGAAAACTCTAGCTTCAAACTTAAACAGTAAAAATAGCATTTTTACAAAAGTCCATGAATAACAATGACTGGTTTAGGTCAGTGCTTGGACTGATTATACTTTTTAAATTCTATATTGCTAGCTATACATTTTGTGTCAGGGCACCATTTCATTTACATATTCTTTTGTTGTAAAGCTGATATCAAGAGATTCTCTTAATTATTTTCAATGCTTCAGCGACCCCAGCTCCTCCTCTGTTATAACTATTGATGAGGCCAAGCTGTAAAAAGGAACGCTGAAAGGGCTGAAATAAAAAATGGAAAGGAGACCCCAAGTCCTTAAAAAATAAGTGAGAGTCTGACGAACCACAGGATGGGGTATGAATCTTTAGGTAAAATGGAAGTTAAACCTTTTGATAGAAGTTGCATCTGTAAAACAGCTCAGATCAAACTGTTTATTTCAGCCTCAGAAAGCACAGAAGGATTTGTACCTCCCAGAGCTCTTGTTCATGGTTCTGTGCAACAGTGAATAACAAACATCACTGACACCCAGAGATGGGCAATCTCCTGAATTCCCTTTGGTTTTGTAAATGCTAAACAGCATAAGTAGTAAATTTTTTTACTAGCCGCTAATTAGAAAAGGAAAGGGTTTTCATTACATTTTCTGGTATATGATTTTTTTGTTTGCTTCTTAAAAGAATGCAAGTTCAAAGAAATGACAATAAAACCATCTTGTTTCACCTCCAAGAAAGCTGCTGCACATGAGGGTGTCCTGGCAAAGTATCCTAGTAAGATGGCTTTTTGCAAGCCATGGTTTCAAGGCATGAGGTACAAGAGGTCAGAATGTTTCATCAGATGTCATGGGAACTGAAACATCTGTGTGAATACAAGCTGTGTTGAATGGAAGAGAAAGAAATATGGTGATGGAAAGCTATCCCAAGTTCCATCACTGTAAGAAAGTTATGATCTATTATTCTTGTTATGGCACAACACGCAACACAATATTACTCTGCAAACTACAGCATGCTATCTATATACAGATAAATTAGCAGTAATGCTCTATTATTCCCTCTCAAAAATTAGGAAAAACAAGTACTCTCTTTCATCCTCGAGGTATCACAATAGGATATAAATGCTATAGAATTATTTTTACTTTAAAAGCTTTAGTATACACATTCTCCCTTGAGCACAAAGTTATTCACTATAATGACATGGTAGCCAATAAGAAAGTAATAGCTTTGTGCCTTTGTGCATACTGGTGAACTGTCTGACCCCACATATTCCAAGAAATGATATGAGGCTAGTGATGTTTTGAGACAGTTTACTGGAAGAAAGAAAACACCAGAGCAGGTTGCCTTGACAACACTGTGTAGCTGCACCAGAAATCAAAAGGAAATGTAGGATCTTCTTCTATGTTAAGGACTGCAAAATATTCACCAAATTGGGTTAAAATGGAACTAATCCCACAGCAAGTCAATGTTACCTGACCTATGTAATGTTAGCTATCAGTTTTTATCATGAGCCTTATTAGAAAACTGATGAAAAATCCAGATGGCTCATACTTCACAGCACAAGGCAATAAGAAGTAAACAGCAAGTGATACCATAATGAGTGCTCAAAGTTTCTTTTTTTCCTGGGAGACTCTGCAGATCACTTCTGGTTCTGAGAGGCTAGTCTGGCAGGAGGAGTGGTTTCTAATGGTGACCGCTTTTGATTTCATAGCAGATTTCACAAAGATGTCTCCGCCAGCTATATCACTTCTGGCAGTGATTGCCATATTCTTAAATAAGGAATGCAAACACTAATTTATCCAGCTAGCATTGAACAAAAAACAAATCAACACCCTTAACATATTTTGCCATCACTGAATTTATCATGCATGCTACCAGATTTATCCACAAAGCATCCAGTTATGAATTAATTCCTCCAGGCAGTCATATTTTTTTAAGACTTACTCTTTTTATAAGACCACGTTAGGTACAGAGAAGGGAGCTGAATCTGGCTCTCTTACACATTAGCTATGAGCTCCAACAACTGGATTTAGAGTAGTGCAGGTGATGACTGTTTTGTAAAAAAGGCACCCTATGCAGTTTTAATCCCAACAGGGGGAGCAGAGGCACATGTGTTCCTGCTCCAGAGTGAAACATTAAGTCTGGGAGAGAAATGGGGCTTAAAGATACACTTTAGACTTTTCTTTTGTCAATCATAGCTCTCAAAGCAGCATTCTGATTTTCTTCTGTTGCTTCCATGGGTCATTCCCCCCTTTCTTTTTTCCTAAGGAGCCTGTGGAACAGGTGATTCCGCAGTATCTTTAACATACTATAGTAAAACTAAATAATTGCCTTTGATCCAATACTTAAGTCAGCATCCTACCAAACAGCTGAAATCTTCCCCAGACTGATTTAACCAGTTAATCACTAGTCTGACCACAAAGGGGCACTGATATGCTTTAACTGGGTTTTACTTTGTGTGGAAATTAGAGTTATCAAGTTCCGTAACTTTTCTGCATGACCTAAATGACTCTTGGCAGTCATGAACCACATATCTCCAGCTTGGACTTAAACTTTTGAATCCTGCACGGGAATTAAAGCTGGCATGGACATTTTATCACTCTTATTACAATCTGGTTATTTAAAAAATAAATTATACCAAGCAGAGAGAGAGCATTCTTCCCTTCTCTAATGACAGGAGCTGGGAACATGGGAAGTTCCACTGAGTTCAAGGGTGTAAAACTCAGAGAGGCACCTTGTATCACATTTCAAAGTGCTATTTATCAGTATATAAGCAAATATAGAATACAAGAGGAATAAACACTTAGAAGATACATGCACACATTCAAAATAAGAAGATCAAATTTCTTTCATTATCAGTATTGTAAGACTGGCTTTGGTTCTGTTTAATTTTATAGAAACTTAACACTCTGTTCTAAAAGAACACTCCCAACCCTCTATTTTTAAAAGGGGTGAATTCAGATACCCTTTCTATCAAAGAAAATCAACCTCAAGTGGTACATAATGGTTCCCTAAACAAAAAACTTACTTCTCTTCCCTAATGACAGAGAGTATATCGTAAAAATGTGCAATATTACATGACTCACATAAATAAGACATTATTTGTAAATAATTTCAAAGATAAAACAAACTCAAAACAGAAAAGAGACATATCTGACACCACAGAATAATCTATTGGGATAATGCATCAACGTAAAACATCTCGTCATATACCAGATGCCTTAAATGGACAGTAAAATTTAAATATGAAAAGTATTTTAAACTATAGCGAGACACTGTGGAGAAATCTCCATTTGAAGACATTTCTGCATTTTAAGCACCTTTTAATTTGACACTTTAATCCATTTCATACCGACAGTATTTTCATTCAGTTCCCATTTCTACTATGCTTTAAACACCAAATTTGAGAGATATGAAATGCAGGTGCTACTTTACCAGGATTACACCCTTTTTAAAGAAGTGATTTCCCCAGGATGAAGATATTGCCTGACAGAGCTCAGTAAGGAACTTATATAAGCTTCTTGCCACATTCTAATTCCTTCCGTGATAAAGTCACTTTATAAATGAGAAACTCTGCATTATGGATTGCAAATGCTGAAAGGTAATGCTACAAGCACAACCATATTATTTATAACCATAGATAGACATAACAGAGATCATGAGAAATTAAACAGACACACTAATCAATGCTTAATATTTAATCTCTAAATTTATATTTAGCCAAGTAATTAGACCTGCTCAAATATGTGAAACACTTGCAATGCCTGTTGATCAATACTTAAAAGGATTACTTCAATGCAAAGCTCACTAACATGATTAAACTAAGTTTTATTTGATGTCTGGTGCTTTCACAGATTCTGTAATTAAATAATCGTTGCATATTGGCACAAGCTTATTGATTTAATAGAAGTATCTTAATTTATGTTAACTTAGTATGCTGCACATTGTCACTTATGGGTGCTAACAGCTGTACAACATGATACTCAAATGTGATATTGCTATAAAACCCTAGACTTTGATTAAAAGCTGTTAGGAAACACTGAGGGTACACGAAAGGCTGAGGCATGAATAAAGATAGCAATTCACCAGTCAAATCAAATAGTTTGTTTTATGTTTAAATTATGCTTTTGTGATACTTCAAAACCAAAAGTATATATACCTGGAATTAAGCTCTGTGGCCTGTAATTTTTTCCCTTCAGGAGACCAGCAATTGGAATGTTAACAAAGGTATTATGACAGAATCCATCATAATGAAGCAATGCACAGTCAAGAACCAAACTTTTAGAATCTCACAGCATAAGTAAAGTAGAGATTAAAACTCAAAAATGGTTGAAAGATGGACCCTTTCACTTGCACAATGCCACTTCAAATCCAGGTCTAATGGCCATGGAATTGAGATCTTCTGGAGCTGGCCAGAAACTTCAATTTTAGCTGAAATAATTTCCTTATTAAATAAAATTAGTTTGTTATTAAACTGGATAGGTACTCTTCTGTTGGAACTAAATCTGTGGTCTTTTGTTTTGGAAACACTGAAATGACATCTGTTTTCAGAATTCTTCAAAGTTTATTAGCAGAATAATTGTGGTTTTTTGGTCAATTTTGCTCTTTCCACTTGGCATACACCAAAACTGACAAGAATTGCATTGTTTTCAGATACAACTGCCACTGCTCATAATGTCCATGCCATTACAATCAGAGAATTCTAAAGATCTGGGAAATTTTAATTCACTGTGGACAGGTTGAACTTAATGCTGGAGCCTGAAGGCTCTCAGTTTCTTCAGTACATAGCCAAGTCTTAGCAAAACCTAAAGTTCTCAAGAAGGTCTGGAAATACTAGACCCTATAGTGTTTTGCAGATCCTGCATGAAGAAGACAGGATTGTGGAGAGCTTCAGCTTTAAGAACTGCCTGTCCCACACCACTTTGGTCTGTGGTAACCAATCTTCATGCCATCTTCTGAAAACCTGGACTCCCAGGGAATGCCCCACAGCTGAGGTTCTGGGCTTCATAAAAGCTCACAAGAAATTTGACAGTGTTTCATCAGAACTTTCCACTTTTGCAAAATATATAGGTTTTGGCAAAACAGCGCTTTCACTGAATTTTATAAAAGATGTTTGGGTGGAAAGTTACCAGTCAGATGTACTTACTTGGCAGGTCTCGATGATCACTCTTTCCTCTCTTACCTTGTCTTTGCTACAGCTGTCAACATGCTTGGTGTACAAAACAGCCTCTCATAAATTTGTGAACAATAGCAATGATAGTGCATAAACATATTAGGGATGATATATTTAGTTTAATATAACATATGAAGGGTGTCACAGTTGAATGCTGTAAATGCAAAAAGAATAACTAATTTTAGCTTTGAAATCTCTGGAAACTTTGGTTTTGGTTTCTAAAATGGTCGCAAATTGTAAGAAACGACCTATAATTAGTTGCTGGGTCCATACTATACAGACAAACATTTGTTAGCACTGCATTTGATGGGGGGAACGCTGCCAGAATTTACTCCCAGGCAGATAAACTACATTTCAGTATTGCTTTAAGCAAAAACAAAAATATTCTGTCTGAAAGAGGAGGCTAATCTTTCCTGTGTCAGAAATCAAAAATATACCTGAGAACTAACAGTAAGCTGAGTAACGTGATAATCATTCAATTAAGAAATTACAGACTTGCAGGAATTACATCACAACTCTAAAACTGCTAATATTTCATTAATTTCTTTCACAGTTAAAAGTGCCTACTTCTGATATCAACAGTTATGCACATTTTTCATTCCTTTTCTCCTTGGATGCTATAAATTTTGTTTCTATTTTTAAAGGATGTTCAACTATCTAACACAATCAGGAAAAAGCTTTTGTTAAAAATACTGATACCTGTATGTTCTCTTGGGAAAAGAGGCTCTTGCGAATGTATTTGTTAGAAGGAAGGTTAAGGCAATTTATCGTGAAAATAGAAGTATATATATAGAAAAAAATCCTCAAAAGATATGCTACAGACTGGGGATTTCATACAGTTATCTCCTTCCATCACATTAGTTAAAATCTATCTGCAATTTACTAAAACCTAAGTCAATATACTTAAGTTTTTAGACATCAGGTTTTTATTTAGATCTGTTTCAATTTCCAGTTTACCTGGAAAGATCTACCTGGCACTAGAGAACTGTGTCTTTTCCTATCACAAGCTTTGCTCATCAAACAAATCCCAATTCTCTCTTCAAAAGTAGTTCAGCATCAGGGACTTACTAGAAAATTTATCTGGATGGGAAATGAAAAGGAATTCCATTTGCTCTCTGCTGCTACCTGTGCAAGGCTGACGAAAACAAAATGTCTTTTGCCATCAAAACACTCCTATGTATGCATATACGAATTATATGCTAATAGTTTCTATGTTTTTCAAGGGCTCTTATATTGAAATTTATTTTAAATTAACACTTCCCCTGTTCTAGATTGACTTAAACTTCAAAGATGCCACAAAACCCAAAAAGGATGAGAGTATTTTAAAAGAATAATTACAGAATTTTAGAGAAATTATTCACTCCAATGAAAACAAAACCCACTTATGCTTAACAAATTCTGTGCCTTCCCTATACTAACAACCTGTGTACCATTAAATTGATTTATCCTGGAAAATAGATGAGCACAAATAACATACATTTGACTTTCAAGATGCAAGGGCGCCCTGTAGTTTAGATTCCATTAACTAATCTTAATGTATGAGTGATTAATTTGCTCACAAATGTAACAGAACAGATGCAGCTAAATTGATTGACTGTGTTACTTTATAATTGCTGTCTCCACATTGGTATAAGCATCATTCTCAACTAGAAGTTATGGGCTCAATGTAAAAATGACTGAGTGAACTGGCCTGTGCTATTCAGGAGCAAAACATGAGTATGATTTCCTTCTGTCTTAAAAATAGGAAGATGAGCCAATAATAAAAGGCTGAAGGTAAAAATTCTAAATACAAAACCCCCCATTATTTCTGCATTTATCTTGCATGTGTGCTGAGAGTCTTTCATCAAAATCCTCTGCTGCTGTAAATCAAACATAGAAATAAAATCACTGGGACTGATTTAATAACAATCAAATAACAAATGGCAAATACAAAACCATTTTGGACAGACAGATATTTCTTTAATTGTGCCAGCCCTTTTCACTGGCATTCTGGCCCTTTGACACTTGAGGATAATTAAATTCAAAAGCATGGTACCTTCCGAAGAGGTTTGAGCTTGGTCTCCATTATGAAGTCGTACTTGCAGAGTTCACAACAGCGCGTGTCTGAGCTCTTAATCCACTGGTGCAGGCAGGCCTGATGAACAAAGCGCAGGGTCCCTGTGCAGCGACATGGTGTGATGAGGGGACTTTCATCATCTCCCTCACAGTGACAGATCCTGACAGGAAGGACAGCAAGAGCTAGTGAGGGAACTTGCCAACCAGCAATGCAAAGGCACCGGTTTATTTACACTGCTTTTTTATTTTCAGACTTGACATTCATAAGACACTCATAGACCTTTCAGATTGAGCCCCAGGAACATATTCCTTGTTCCCTTCTGCCACTCAGTAATTTCTTTTCACTTAGTTATTTCTCTGAATTTGCTACATGGTCTGAAGGTGAATCAATAGAAATGACAGTTTTTCCCTTTTATTCTTGGCGAAACCTTTAAGACAAATACCAGTGCTCTTTCCAAGAGCTGAATAGTTCTTGGTCTTGTAAGTAATGGTAATAAAATACTCAAAGTTAGCAGAATCTAACCCATGCTGAAAATATCCAGTATGAAAAATACAAAAAGTTCCTAGGATACCTCTTTGGCGTTACACAGTTAAAAGGATTAGAGGACATTTTTGAGTACTCTTGAGTCCTGCATATGGCACAGTGTACACACATATGCACACACTTTTTAGGAGGCAGGTGTTTAAATGTTATGGTCCTTCCTCTCTTTCATTCTTCACTGTCCCTTTGAAGCAGATAGCTGTGTTACCTGGGAAAACAAAAACTACAGCTGCAAGCAGACCCTAAGATAGAGGCTGGTCCCAGAACTGTTTTTACCTTGTAATGGGATATAGAGCTTTTCACATTGCAGTTTTGCATAAAGTGTTCAGAGTCCTAACATCACAATCTGATGTTTTATTTCTGTGTTACATGTCCAAATGTCTTGGTGATCTTCTGTTCTAAACAGACTCCCGATCAGATCAGGAAAACATTCACCCATTGAAACCTATGACAGCTCTACTGGCAAGCACCTCTGTGAAGTCAGAGAAAGCTCCACAGTGAGTGGAAGGCTTAACTTAACACCTGAAGTTAAGGAGTTTCACCTCAACAAAGAGTAATTCCTTCCCATTACCACCCAAGAAAAACACATCAAAGCATCCAAGCTCTAATGAATGCCCTAACAGTCAAACTGGCATGTAAGGGTAAAGAAAAAGAAAATGCTGAAGCCTAAGGAATGTTACTTCAAAATACAGAAGTAGCAACAACAGTACTAATCCTTATGTCACACAACCAAAACTTAGAGCTTAGAAACTTAGTACTTAGGAAAGGCACCCTCAGATATATGCGTGCAGAAGAGCCTGAGCACCTCTGAGGAATAACTCACCCCTTTACACAGAAAGTGGTGGCCACACCACTCCTAGTGTAGGAAAAAGGGCTGAGAAGGGCCTTGCAGTGAGGTTGTCTTCCTACCAGCCAGGTTAGGGAAGAAAGGTGATCTCCTTAATAGCATGTGAGCACCTGGCGTACGTCAGGAGGCAGCCTGGCAAAGACACCCTCTGAAAGACTGGCTACAGCACAGCACTGAGGCGGCCAAGTCTACAAGCAGGGGAGGAGGAAATTTCAGTATCTAAGCAAAAGATCTATGGATCAAAACCATCAGCTTCACTATTCTTCTGTGGTGTAGCCTAGAGCCATGAGAAAATGAATCTACAATAACAGGAAAGCAGAATAAAGCTGCTTTGCTGGATATATAGAAAGAAAGAGACACAAAAACAAACAACAAAAAAAATGCAGCCCTGAAACCTTGGTATACAAAAGGCAGGTTTCAGCGTGTGCGGTGGTGCCTGTACAGCATCTTATATCCCATGGGAGTGAAGAAGAATATACCCACAACTTCCATCTTGCATAAATTCATTTTTTGAGACACATTTTGCAGGAACTGAGTTTACAGTCCTGTCTCTACTAACCCAGCCAAACTAGGTGCATCAGTGGCTTAGTTCTTAAATGGAAACTGGCTATATGCTGATTTCTTATTGAGCCTGTAGCTTAAGAACTGAATTTTCAAAACACCAAATAGCTGTTTTGCTAACAAATGCATTCCCATCTGAGAGTTACATATAAAATATAATTTTCTTTTTAAATTAAAGCAATTTCCCAAAGGAAAACTAGTAGTCTTTGTTCATTTAAATTCAAGCAATACATAATTTATTTTACAGGCTTAGCACTTAAACTATTTAGAAATTAGACAACTAAGCTATGTACCCAAGAGCCTTTTTCCTACTACTGCCAGAATTGTTTAAAATTATTTTAAGAGCTAATATACAAGTCTAAAACTCCACTGGGATCTTCAAATAAAGTGACATTGCAAATCTGAAATGAATAGAAGTATTATCTAGTAGAAATACTTTTACAGGAAAACACTATATGAATTATACACTTTATTTGTGCTTTTGCTGTAAAGAAGTTACAAGCTAAATGTATAGATAAGAGGGTGACCTTAGGAACTTACATTATACAGAAGCTGCAACTAAATAATCCAATGGCCTCTTCTAGCTTTATAACCATGAGAAGCATGCATGTAATGAGAACAAAAACAAGCTTCAAATGGAAATAAAGTCCAGAGAAAATAACCAGAGGCATAGTTTTCATTAGCTTGAATGCTCTTTGGTGCAGTTTAGCTCTTCATTATTTGTTTAGCCAGAAGAAATCAGCTTAAAAGACATTTGTGCTACCTAAACTCACAGTCACAGTCTTTAAAGACACATGGATGCCTGACAGCTATTGAAACAAACTGTTGGCTGACTGCTTAAATATCTTTTAAAGTTTTACGTCACATAACTTGTAATATCTTGATCAGCCATTAGTAGCAAATCAGAATTTTGTGTGTCTTTGCCCCTTTGCTCTGTTTATCTATAATGTCATCATTGTCACAAAATATAGAAAATAAATTGTAAATAATGGTTTTGAAAAATATGTTGTGCAAACAGAACTGAGGTAGGGATACAAAGCATAGACTTACCGCACAGTATCTAAAAAGACTTGGAGGCAGAGAACTTCCATTTTAGTCTCCTATTTTCACATCATCACAACCATTCAAAATTTTCACCCATCAGACTGACTAATTGCAGGGTTGAACTTATCCTGAGAGTAAAATTTGCTAACATACTTCAGAAATGAGTTGAATGAAAAAAACCCAGTCTCCACTATAAAGAAAAGGAAAAAATACAAAGTGATAAATCTATACGGATTTATTTACAAGGTGTAGCACAGCACTGATCATGGTTAATAGTTGCAGTTTTAGCTGCGCAGGCACACCTACAGAATTTACATACTCAGCTTTTCTTCACTTTCTAGTCCTTTAGTAGATAAATGGCCTTCATTATAGAGCAATATTTTTGACTACCTGGAAAGGGAGGGGAGGTGAAGGAAGTCAGCTATTTGACCAAATCCTTTTAGTTAGAATCCCTTTATAGTCACCAACTGAGCCTGCATGGTTGTTTTTTTGTGGTTCTTTTTTGTATGTTTGACATCTTAATACTCTAAAGATTGCTGCCTATGAACAGGACCTTGCTTGTCATGGGTAAGAGATGAGGACAAGACTCCAAAAGAGCTTCTGCTGTATAAATCACACTTATACCAAACAAAACAGCATAAAAAACCCTATTAGAGGATCTTCTGATTCAGATATACAAAATTTTTGTATGTTGTATAATATACACCTACATATCCTTACACATTGACGTCACAGAATATTTCTTTTTCTTTAAAGAAAGCTCACTGTGAAACTTTATGAAACAATACTCTAACAGTGCAGTCATTTTTATGCTTAAGTTTCTGCTTTATATGCCAGTATTTTAATTACTCAACACATATTTCTCTAGCACAGAATTATTTCTACTAGCTTCAGCACATAGATGTACCGAACAGAAATTTATGTCAACACTGTGCATGTATCAGATAAAAATACATCAAAATTTTTAAATAGCAGGTTCATTTACAATGCAATAAATTAGCAAAAAAAATCCAGGAAAAAAAGATTAAAAATGCTAAACTGAAAACAAAATTAGTCTTTGTGAATGACTTTGCATAATTTATATAAATACTGTTGCAGATATCTTGTATGTTCCCTACACAAAACACAATTCTCAAACAGAAACAGAATAGATCCATTTAGAAAATTTTCAGAGATTGATGTATGCAAATAATGAAAAGTTAAAGGAGTTTATCAAGAACATTCTAGAATTATTTTTCAGTTTGGTTTTTTTTCCTCAAAATATTCATTGAATTTAAGGCACATTCAAATGATGCTGAAAAACTCACTGATAATGCAGTGCTTGACTGAGGAATTGTATGTGACATAATAAACTTTGCACCATAAAGACTGTGCAAAATGAGTAAGTAGAGTTGCCAGTAGTTTAAGGTATATAATCTCTTTCACTAAAGGGCATATCGACACAATACATGTATAAAGGAGACAAGTTTATTATCATATTAAAATCATGAGATGCTGCTAAACTAAGCACTTAGAAGTGAGGCATCTTCAGAACGTGGTATTGTTACACTGTCTTTAATTCTATGACTGTGAACTGTTTTCCTTGTTTCCCTTGGTCCTGTTCATTGCAAAAGTTAGAGGGCAGGAAGGGATGTATGAAACAAAATGACTGCAGCTTGTAAACACTCACATGTTAATTGGATTTAGGCTGATATTCAGAAAAACAGAAAGAGCTATCCTGGATAACTGTCCTTCACTTCTCATCAAAATTAGATTTTTTTTTTTTCCATTGAGATAAACATTTTTTTACACAATCTCAGTTTAAAAGGTCAACTAAAATCGGTATGAAGCAAGGAGTCCACACAGAAAATGTTTAGGTTTTCCTGACAGCAGTTTAGTTTGGCAAAATCACAGCAACCAAAATTACAATCTAGACAGTTAGTCACCATCTGAGCTGCTTATTGCAAGAGATATGGGTAGATTCCAAGTAGCTTTTCCTTCACATACAAGGTAACAATTTTACTCTCATTAAAGAGAACAGCTGCCAGTCTCTACCCTCACTGGAAAAAGAGCAGTTATCCTAACCTGTCCTTCACTAATACACTTTACTCTTCAGTAATTAACAAAATAGGCCAATCTCTATGCTGCTGTAGTGAAGTAGAAAATGCACTTATTCTGCAGGAGTCTAGTGTACACTGTGAAACTTAGAGCTCTACCCCTACCCAGCTGGCAAGCGCTCCTTTATGACAGTGTCTGTACACCTGACTTCCATAGATGACTATTGTCAAATGAAGGTGATTAAGGATAAGAATGAATCAGCATGTCCCTGCTTGTGCTTCAAGCCACATAAGAACCTTGTCATTAGGAGAGCGTTGGTGGAAAAGTCTGCAGTAATTCTGCATCACCAGAACTCTTTCAGTGGATTTGAAATTGGCACTTCATTTCAGTACTTAACACAATTTTCAAGGATTTTTGGCCATTATGTATAGATAAAGGGTTTAGCTAGTGTAATGTAGCACAGATTGCTTGTATGGACTTTCTTAAAAATACACCAGGTCAAATTTTACCGTCATAATAGATGTACAACCTGTGAGAATGCCTCTGACACTTTCAAAAATAGAAATGTATATGGGGTGTGTGTGTGTGTGTGTGTGTGTGTGCGCGCGCGCGCGCGTGTGAGCATACTGATAATGATATATGATAATGTTTGAGGACTATAAATGACATAAGTATGTAAAGCCTGTATAGTTCTCTGACATTCCTGGGTGCTATTCAGCTACGTGTATTGCAGTGAAAGTGTAGCAAATCTGTTGAAAAAAACAGCTAGTGCTAAGAATCTGGTATCTATACCAGGCATATCTTGGTAGGGGTTGCTTTGATTTGATACTGATTTGAGGCTGGACCAGGAATATATCTTGCAGTTTACTTTCAGTCAAAGGGAATACAGTTGGAGGATCCTGAGACCAATTTTCAGTCTGGTCTTGACCATGGTAAAAGTAAATGTGATTGGATGTGCTTTGAAAGCAGGCTCCTTAGCTGAACTAAAGCACTAAAGAAGGCCCCTTCACTGACAATTAGGAGGAGCTACTGCCTTGTGACTGTAACATGTCTACTGCCACTGTGATGCAATTTTAATGCAATGTGAACTAAACTAATGCAGATGCTCAATACCCATGCTGTCATTTTCCTGCAGATGGAAGCATACCAGTAGAGCAGAAATGCTTTCAAACTTTTAACAGATCTCCCTAATAAAAGGGGGAAATATCCTTTCCATATAAATATGCTCAAGGAAGGTAATGCCTATTCCAAAAACATTATTTTTGGTGAGAAGTGATTGAAAAGGCAGTTAATATCTTGCCCTTCACTGGAAAGCATACCTGGACTCATAATGACTAGGTAAAGATAAATTCTTACTCTGCTCAGTGGGTGCATCTCGTTGCTACATCTCACTATTACTAAAGGAAGATTAGTCAGGGAAAAACAGCATATCTGGAAAATGTTGGACTAAATGAATCCCTGACTTTGATTTTTGGATGAGGATTATTACCTGCCAACATTAAGTACTATGAGCTCCTAGGTTATCTTAATTGGACCAAAATAAACCAATTCCACAGGTTTGCATAAGTATGCATAAAATTGCCATCACTACTGTCTGATAATCTTAAGAAAATTGTTCTCCCATCCAAAAAAGGTAATTTTCTCTTTCTGCCAATTTATTAAGTGCTTACAGTGCTTTTAGATAGTTAGAACCTATAATTAAAGCAAACAACTTTATGGACAACTCACAGTAAATAATTAACTCATTCATAAAAAGAAACGAACAAAAAAAATCAAACTCTGCTCTGGCATAATTTACCACTTACAAAAAAAAAAAAAGTTAAATTCACTAAATATGTACACTCTGCAATAGGCTACAGCATGCCATGTTTCCCTTGTTTTCATTTTGCAAGCTTTTGGTATTTTTAATCTCATTTCCGTTCTTTATACTGTTAAATCATAAAGTAATCTAAATGACAAATTGGTCACCCTTTCCATTTAAACACAGTGCAAATGAAGCACATTAATTCTCCACACCAAATGTAATAAATTTGTATGCCTCTTACCTATCATTCCTGCCCTTCCATAATGCTATATAGTCATTACCTGAGCAGAGGAAAAAACATTTCAAAATGTTGCACTACACCAGTGGAATTACATAATGGTGTAGACAAAGCTTTCTCTTGATTTTTGCAAACGTGATCAGAATTTGTAAGAGACCCAAGAGCAAACAACATTAGCAAAAGCACACTAAATCTTCTATTTTGTCAACATTTCTTGTCCTTCTATTAATCTTCCATTAGAGATGATAAATGGGATATCTAACCATCTAAAGAGTTACGAGTAATTCCTGACTCGGATGCACTGTCAGTGCAACTCAAGATGCGTGTCAGACAAGATTTACTGCACTGAACATAGTTCCAAGAACTAGAGATTACATCTTAAAAAAGTATTTCAATTTCTTCCCACCCACATAGTGAAAGTCAAAACTTTAAGTAAATACACTCCACACAGAATATATGCAAGCTTTAAGTATTTAATAACAGGACCCTTAAAACCAAGGGACTCCTCTCACTCAAACTTCCTAGGAGGAAGTGGTGCCATTTAATCTATTTGCATTAAACATAATAACATCTTTTCAGAGAAAGAAGCAGAAATCAGGACTCAGTTGTCCCTGAAGTGACCCTAACCACAACAAGGAGATGCTTGCCCGATTGCAGCTCATCTTGCATCCTTCTGAATCATGGAGAGCTTCCAAAAGAGAGTGCATAACCAGATGGCTAAAGAGGTGACAGATGGGGCTTTGAACCATCAGGTAGAGAATAGAATTAACCAGGATTTCATACCACTTCAAAGACTGATGAACCAATAGACCATCATATAGAGAAGCAGATGCCTCAAAAAGCAGGAGATTCCTATCAGGAAAACACTACAAACACTACAGTCTGGCAGTTCAGCATCCTCCATTTTTTGGCGATTTTAGAGGGCTCTGGATGGTATTTCAGGTCTACGCATTCTTCACTAGAGTTTAAATTATTTACTGGATTCAACTTCATGGTGTCAGTATAAATATTTAAAATTAATGTTAAATTTCAATGGTAGTATTACAGCCTAGATATTTATCTTCTGTTCACCTTTCTCTTTTTGCCTCAAGTCCATGAGGACTTGTTTCCTCACTAGAAATGTCCATGGATTTTGTGAGTATTCTACTTCATGAGTATTTCAGGATGTAAGTATTTTCATGCAAGATACTACTCTTTCAGGTCCTACTAAATAGTATTATGAAAAAACCCCACCTTTTTACAATACTTGACTTCAAAGAGAGAAACTACATAATCATATTGCCTCTTGTTAAGTGCAATGTACACGATTTCTTCCTAGCTGTGATGGTGTTAACAAACAGAAATATCCATATTAGTCTTTTCCTAAATACATAATGTACTTTTAATTAATACAATAGGTTTTTAAAGCTGATTTAAAAAGTTATACTTGAAGTATATTCTGCAGATTTCATTAATCAACCTCATCATCTCCCTTACTACTTCTCCCCATTCCTACCCATCTTCTGGCATGTCCTACTCTTCTATTTACTCCTGTAATGAGGGTCTGCCATTACCTGACTGCATACAGAGCCATTTATAGAGTTCAATAAAATCAAAATTCTATTTCTGATAAGCATTTTTTTCATAGTGAGAAACTCCACCTTATTTAAGTGCGTGTAGTGTCTTTTAGCTAACTACAGTTCAGTGTTACTGCTGAAATGACTGCATCAGTGCTACAAAAAGATTTTACACCAAAACCATAACTAGTCAAACAGAAAACGTCTTTCAATTCTCCCATCATAAGCAATAAAAACATTGTAAGATTAATTCAGAGTCAATACATAAAGCACTTATGATTCACTAGTGGTAATATCAACTAACCCATTTTCTTTCCTTAGTAATTCCTATGTGAAAATCCACGGGATTAAATCCTCACAATCCACTCACTTTATTGTGTCCCACACATAGCTTTTCCCTTTAGGGATATTACCCTTGTGCAGAGCAGAGAAAGCTATTTCTGAGGTTGTGCCTCAAGCCATATGGAAAATTCCAGAATAAAGTACAAGAAAATCTCAGACACAGGACAATTTTGGAAAAGGCGGATCCAACTGTATATTTAGAAAGCCTTTCTTGTGAATCTCAAAAAAAAAAAAAAAAAAAGAGGTGCCAAAACAACCCAGCATGGTCAGAATTTATGTAGTTGTTCCTAATCCCAGAAGCAGAAATCTTGCCTTCTAATGGACTCCAGAACGGAGTATATTCTGGAAAGAGATTGGAAAGATCATCATAGATGCCATGTCATTTTTTCATCATTTTGGAAACAGAAACAGGGACACCAGAAGGGAAAATGTCTCAACTTGAAGTGACCAAGAGGCCTACATTAGACTAGCTGAAGTATATATTGCACCATAGCACTATGCTTTGTCTATGTGCTTATGCTAGAACTGGGTGTGTCCTGTCACATTCCTTGCTAAATGCACATTGAGGAAGCTGCCTTATGTGCATGTATAAATGTGTTCCACTGACAGTAATTCATGAGGAAGTAAAAAAAATGCCTACCCAAACACTTAAAGACAAAATAACTGGCACCAGGAGATGTTTAAGAACCCTGTTCCTCTGCTATTTCCACACAATTCCATCTAGGTGAGAGCCACCCCTCTCAGCTAGTCTTGTCACATAAACTAGAAGATAGGAATACCTAGGATGAAAAGTTTAAAGAAACAGCTCAAGAAAACAATTTTTTCCACATTGCAAATGGCTATGTTAATTCCTGTCTTAGAAAAAACATAATAAAAATCTCCTTTTTCTATTTCTCATACAGAAAAATGGTTACTGTGTATGTGCACATCTGTGTTGAAATGTAATTATTTTTTTTTGTTTCAGATTCAAGATTGTGAATCTGAAGAAAAACGTACTACAAATAGTGAGTCAATTAAGTGTGGGGACCTGTCCTGAAAATTAGAAAGTATAATACATTGAATCAGTAGTAAAGACATGCCTTCCTTTTACTTCAGCTGTCTGCAAACTGATTAAGACAACTTACCAGCTATTAAAAATTAACATGCTTTTGATTTTGTAATGTTTTTTCTAAATGTATTATCATCACTATGATGCACCTAGTAATGACACAACAAAAAAATAACATTATTCCTGACATGAAAAAAAATGACTGTTTTGACAAGTTTTGCAAAACAGGCCAAGTTATCAACTGTATTGAGTTTAACTCTGGTTGTTCAAAGAGTATCTCCACTGATAGTGATCCAAGGGACACACACCTATCAAAAGTTTCCAACCTTCCTCTACTAAACAAGACCCTAGTTGAAAAGCTTGCATGCACATCCAAAAAGTCCATCCTTGAACCAAGCTCCAAGTCTTACAAAAAGTGCTTGAATAATTATAATAAAATTGAATATGTGGAGAAGACAGATAAAAGACTGAAGTCCGCCTTCCATCTGACAGCAAAGCCTAAGTCTGGGTACTTAGGCAACAGTTAGGATTAATCTACATGAGACAATTTAAAAACTTTGACTTTAATTTCTCTTTTTTTTTTTACCTTGCTAAAATTAAGCGCATTTAAAGACCTAGGCTGAAATAAGTTATTGCACTTCTCGTATATATGTACTGTACCTACTACACTGGCTCTTCAATACATGTATGCTTGGTTGTTCAAAAATTTAAGACAACTCTAAAGTAGTTGAAGTAGTAATCTGTGCATATCTCTGGATCATATCATGTAGACATACTTTAAAGTGCTTCAAAAATGTCTGACATAGCTACCACTGCTGCTGTTTCTTTGCATTTCTGTAAGATGAAGGGGTTCCAAGGCAGGGTTTTCGTCCTCATGTACAAGCTGATGTCCACACACAGCTGGACATTACTCTGAAGAATCTTAAATTATCCTGACAGGCAATGGTTGGACAACTGAAATGTCCGTTCTTGCTTGGTAAGTGTAACAAGGAGTGCACAGCACTAGCTGTATTAGTAAGGGCTTATATCTCCTGCTGTGAAAAAGCACAAAGCCTGCAAGTCATCTTTTTTCTTTTGAAAACTACGATCTTTGTAGTCTGTTGCCAAGTTGAAGTGTACTGTGAAACTGTGTGATGTGGCATAGTGAACTTCCTCATTCTGACTATGTTTATATTTCCATGCAAATTTCTTCCCAGCAAAGAAAAGTGAGAAGCTTCAGGTTACCATACCAAGAAACTAAGCCTGATCCCCATTTACACTTTGTAGATGAGAGTCAATGCTGGCTCACAAGTTTGGGGAGAAAAAACAAAACAAAATGAAACCCCCCAAACTTGTTTCATTTCTGTTAAACTTACAGGATGGCGCATTTTCATTGACCACCAAATTAAGTAACTCAAACCTACCCAGCTGACTACTCCAAATTTGGACTTCAGCTCAGAAGTAGCCAGCTTACTCTGATTTACAGGGAAAATTGCTCACCTTCTGATTGCATGCTTCACACCCAGTGTATCAGACTGTCAAAAGCATGAACTTCGGAGCTAGAGACAACTGCTGTCTTGCTTTTTCTTTCCCAAAGCTTATTTAAATGCTTATTCTGCCCAACCATCCTTTGCACCATTCTAATCCTTGAGATGGGCACTGAACTAATAGCCCCTACGCATTCACAGTGATCACCTAGGGAGGAAAAACTCCATATCCCATTGTATTGAGCTACCTGGCACTCGGCCTCAGTCTCTGCCTCTGGAGATTTAAAACACAGTAATGCTCTGCCAAAGGACACAGTGTATCTGTTTTCAAGAAGAAAAATGGAGCAAAGGAAAACATTTGGTTCCCTTATAAGATTACTGTTTTTGAATAAGAGAAGTACATCTTCAGATTGAGATATGCTACCTTCTCTGTATCAAAATTTTTTGTGTTATTTCTCATGGCCTGCCTAGCAGTTTATTAGTGAGAAACAGTGACAGAAAGCAGTCAAGAGAAGGCCATGCAGCCTACGGTCATGAGAAATTCCTCTTAAGAATGTTAAATCTTTCTTATTAGGGACTAACCTGCATACTTCTAAATCATCAGACCAGTCATCATACAACACTGGAGGCTTCTGAACAGCATCAGTCACATGGGGCCCTGCCCCAGCAGGTGCTCCATTATCTGGGACTGCCAGAGCATCACTGCCAGAGCCTGCCTCTGCAAAGCAGTCCTTCAAATCTTTATTGTGTGTAAGGAAAGATGCAGGCTGTCGGTCTCTGTAGTAGCTTTTCCCTTTGCTTTTCCCACATTTTCTTGAGGAAATCCTTGCTTCCTGAGATGATGCTGAAGACTGTGATTCCTTAAGCCTTGGAACCCTTCTTCGGCGGTGATTTAAAGTAGGATTCTCAGGGTCAGATACCTCTTGCTTCTTTTCCCCCACTGTCCCCAGGGTGACAAGTTCAACAGCATTATTGTTTGAGGACCCATCCTGGTTACTGCATGATCTATTGTTCCTTCTCCCTCTCCTGGACATTCTGGCCTTTTCTCTCGCTCTCCTCCTAGCCTGAGCCCACTGACTCTCATCCGAAGATGATGATGAATCAGATGCATTCCAGCTGGATCTCGCAGGCTCAGGATGCAATTTACAGTCTTTCCCCTTTCCTTGCTTTTCTGTATGCTCACCATTGTCTCCAGTCTCTCTTTTCCGCCTAAACCTTCGTTTTACTTGTTTCTTACCAGACTCCCTATTAGAAGGGGTCAGCACCATGACAGGGGTTGCATGTTCAAGCTCATCTTCTGATAAATCATGCAAGGTAGTAGATCTAGACAAAGCAGTAAGCAAAGGACAGGGATGGAAATGGTAAGGGTGGGTGGAAAGAGAGAAATCACAAAAAAAAGGATGAAAATGAGAACATGATTTTAAATAGAAAAACATGAGACTGAAAAGCAAAACCAGAACATAAACAGAGAGACATCAAAAGAAAACTAGTCTATGTATATTATGAATAGTGCTAAGCAGATGCAAGAGCTAAGTATTATTTAATAAAAACAACTAACAAGTATCAGCCAGATTAGAGTATATTTTTCTCAGCACATACCTACAAATGTCCTGAGTGGAAGGGCAGACAGACAACCGTGACTGACTCCTGGGAGCTGTTCCTGTTGTAGGACTGCTTGCCTGTTGAAATAAGTTAGATAGTTTGGAATCTTTGTCCATGAAATACATTGCAGATATTTTACTGCTTTGCCACATGATTACAAAATTAAAGTAACTGTTGCTGCTGTTCATAGCGCTCTGTTGAACACATGCAAGCTCACAAAATACAGGAAGCCTGACCAAAAGCAAAACCTATTTGTGGAACTAAATGCGACTGAAGTGTTTCAGCTCTCATTTGCTCATGACTACTTTTTGTCACTGTTTGAGGAAGTAGTTTTCAACATTTCAATTTTCATTTTGGTTTTGATCTACTGTAAATGTCTGATGGGAAAGGTTGTTGTTTTTATTTCATGCAATCAAACAACCATGATGATTCCTTTCAAAATGGAGTGAAGTGCATTTACATTATGCTAAGTGATGAAGAGAACAGAGCTAACCTATGTTGAGTGGGCTGAAAAAGCAGCAAGAAAATTAAAGTATATTTTAAAAGGTTTTGAAGGCAATCAGATCTTCTACAAGAGCTGAAAAATGCTAAATTGATGAGCCTGAGAAGAGCAAAGTGCAGGCTGCATCTCTACAGAGCTGATCACATTCTCCAACAGCAGGATAGATATAAAACACATTTAGTACATGACATTTTTCTCATAAGGTTGTTGCTACAAATTGCAGACTCAGTTACTCAATACTTCCACTGCAAACACATTTTGATGGTGTTAACAGCAAACCATTTCAATTTGCCTCATAGTCTACTGGCATTATAGCTGCATGGAATCTAAATTTCAATCCAAAGCTTTATGATTCTTCAGAATCACTCACAAGGTACAGTAATGGGAGAAGAGGGTTCAATACAAATAATTCTTAAGGCTATGACCTTCCTTTAGCTGGTAAGGGCATCAGCTTTTAGTATGCAACCCTTCCCCATTGTGAGCACCGTTACTTAATGAAGACAAAATACTATAAGCCTAAGAGTTCCACAAGATCACACACCAGATGCAAGGGAAGAATGACTATGAAGTAAGAGTACAAAGTATAAATAATGCAAAGAAGTAATGGCTGTCACCCCAAGCTTTCGTACTAGCAAATCAAATTCAGTCATATGTAGAGTCCATAATTAAAATTATTTCTAGCTCACCTTCCACAGACATTGTTTGTGGTGTCAGTTTGAAAATTAATAGTAGAAGTAAAAATAAATACAGCAAGTACCTGCTGACACCACTTTTATCTAAAGTTCTTAATATCCATTATATTTCATACACAGACCTTTTGGAAACATCATTCACCACTCTGTGCATTTTTGCTTTTAATGGGATACCAGCTGAGACTTAAGAATGGTGCTTTTGCATGAAAATAATCTTAGAGGTATCAGAATTCAAGTAATCCTTTTTAACTCTTGATTAATATGCAACACCAAAAATATTCTTAATTCTTTACTACTAGTTCCACAAAATCAAAATCAGAGATATGAAAACTAAGCCAACATAAGAAATTAAATTGATAAAGCCTTTGGGCACAATCCTTATGTTCAAATGGCTTTTCAGTGCCTAGGTCACCAGGCAGAGAAGTAATATTAGTGTGTCTACATGCAGTTTAATGCTGGGGAAAAAAAAAAAAGGACAAGTATCAGTGAAAAAAGTTGTTTGCATTTCATATCTCTTTTTCTACAAAATCAACATTTCAATTACACATACTGTGAAGGAATATGAATTGTTCTGGCATATATATTAGCAACACATGGTATATGTATGGTTAGGTGTATAATCTTCCACCTCAGCCTCTGTGCTTAGTTTTAGATGATTAGGCATACCTTAAGCTACTTAATGGGGCAGGTGTAGATATCAGCACCAGAACGATGTTGTTGGGCTACAGGCTGCTGCTGTGTCAAAAGACATCCCTCCAGACTAATCCCTAGATGAAGGGCTGCTGAAGAAATGCAGCCCTAGAGTTGAGTTCACTCCTTGTGACTAACTCACATTTCTTTTTTTCCCCTCACAGCTGCAGGACTGCTACCATTGCTTCTTTCAGGATCTATCTGGTACTACAGAGGTTCAGCTTGATCTTAAATGTGGTCAGGTCATCCCCATGCTGTAAACGAGAGTTTTATATCACCTTGCCACAAGCATTACCTTTTGAAGGGATAAGGAGAATGGCTAAGTTGGCTCAGTAAACGTATGGTAGGTCTGCATAAGTTCAAGAACCTTTCAGCAGCTATTAAAGCAGGAAGTCAGCTAGACGGTTCTTAAGAGGGCTGGAATCGAGCCAAAAATTAAAACAAACTCCTGGAAAAGCTTTTACACTTATTGTTTGGGACTGGAGACAGGTGGAAATTTAATTATTTTGTTATAAAAGTTATATGACCAGTTTGATTGCTCAAATCTTGTTTTACTCCCAGCTGTAAAGAGGTTTGGACTCTTTCAGCCCTGCTCAGTCAAATTTACTTTCTAGTTCCCCTGCACTGTGAATAATGATGTTAAGTTTAGTTGCACATAATTCAGAGGAAGGTTTATTTCCTTCTAAAATAATTTACATCAAATTTGTAAAGAAAAAAGAACACCTTTTGCTTGTTTGCCTAATCCCTGATGGAGCAAATCTGATATCGGGGCAGGCAAAAAGCCTATGCATCACTTAAGTCTTCAAAAATACAGCAAGAAAACTCCAACATGCCAAGTTATGCACAATTCAGATTCTTATCTGTGAGCAAGCTTCATTCAATAGGTTTCTACAACTTTTAAATAAAAAATTTGATTTTTATCTACTTTTAAATACCTTTTAATAGTAAAATATAGAATACCAGGTTGAAAGAGACCTCAAGGATCTTTCTTGGCTAAACCACTGTCTAGACAAGATGGCTCAACACCCTGAATCTTGAAAGTGTCCAATTCTGGAGAAAGGAACATGAACTAAGTGATTTCTAAAACCAAGAAAGTTAGTGTTTCTGGTATTCATTATCTGATGTTTCGTTGTGGACCTCACAGGTACTGGATGGTCTTGTTTTGTAAATAATTCCAGTCTTATTATTTAATAATAGGCATGGAAGGACATGTTAATGTCAGGTCTGTCCCTGCTACCACATGTCATATGAATATAATCATTCAGTCAAGCTGTTTTTAAAAACTTGTAAATTCCAACTCAGCCGGAAGCTAAAAACCCCATTGCTTTTTCACCCTACCCATATTCTGACAGCATAAACTCCGTCTGCTTTCCACTGCCAACACTGCCTCTGGGCTTACCTCATTTCTTTCAATAATATTCCCCCTTAGACATTTCCTATACAAGTTATACATCCCAAAGCCTTTTTTTTAAAAAAAAAAAAAAAAAGAAAGAAAAAAAGAAAAAGCACATTCTTTTAAGTCCAGTCTCACAGTGAGACATCTAAAGTAGCATTTAGTCTGTGTATTTAGAGAGCACAGCATACAGCCATATGGAAGTTCCAGTTTAGATCCTAGAAGGGATATAATTGGATCAGTACATTCCCCTGTCATTTCTGAGTGGCAGAGCAGGCTGATGAACTCAGTCATGTGCTGCCCTGCACAAATTCCACATTCATTCAGTTGGTGCTACTTTGGAGTCTCTGCAATACTGTGCTGCCACAAAACACAGCATTGCACAAGTCCACGATCCCTGCTCACAATATAAGGTTTCTTTTATTTTTCATCATCCTCCCTGCTAGTTTTAGCAACAAAACACAAAATCTTTTAAGAGGCATCAAGTTTATTTTAAAGGCATATCTAACAAACCAAAACACGACCATTTGAATATATCCTGCTTGTATTATGTCAGTACAGCTCTTATGGGAATGAATATGCAACAGATGTTGGAAACAGTCTAAAGCATACAGAGCTTATTGCTATAATTGCTATCCCATTGCTACAGTACTGTTTAGAACACTGAATATTTTGAGATACCATTCTTATTGAATAGAGGGACCAGGTTGATGCTGTGGACTCCAATTCCACTTGGCAGGCAGAATAATGATTTTTTAAAAATATAATATTCCTTGGACGAATGTCTGCTTCAGCCAGCTATATTGTACAGCTCACTGGAATGGGAAAACTACATAACCACTGTACTAGTTTTATCATAGCAACTTATATCAGCAGCATAATTAAATGTGGCAATTCAAAACAAAGTTGTCTGACAATTCATTTATAAGCCAGGCAGCTCATTTCTTTACGCCATCAGCACAAGGAAGATGTTTGAGGGATAATGCCAACTCCAGCTGATTAGTTTTGGCATTTCAAAAACACTGTGAGTAGAGATTCTCCAGCCACCACCTTCTGCTTCTTGGCCAGTTTAGATGAACTCTCTTGTCAAGGATATGCAAGTAATAGACATGTCAGGTCACTTATCCATAATTATTTTTGCTATGTTGAACAGGAGTTGATAGTTACGCTTTTCAAACAGAATGCTGGTAAATATGGAGTTTTCAGGACAAGTGAGATGATAATAATGTATCTGGCACAAGGGGATTTCAATACCACACGAGTTCATGTTAAAAGACTGCAGAAAAGACAGAGATAGGGGACAGATTCAACTGATTAAAACCTAAGAATTTCAAATGAAGATTGTCTTTACTTTGATGTTCAGGATCTGACAGAATATTCTAGATAACAAAAAATGAGAGTCCTCACTGACCATCTATTGCTAACACTGCATTTTGAAACTAGTCCAAGCACGAATCAAGTTGTGCTCTTAAGAGAGAAGGGCTCTACTTTGACCTAATAGAAAAGCTGAGTAAAGACAAGTTCCACAAGTGCAAAGCATTCACATAGGAATGGATTTAAAATAACAAACCAGATTTAATGGACAGCTGATATAAAATGGCCTCACACATATCATCAAAAAGGCTAATAAACCCTCTACTGTCTCTGTTCTGAATAAGGCAAGCCAGAGGCATTTCCAAAAGCTGCTCAGTTTACAACACTGCTCAAGTAGAAAGTTGAGGGATGACAGGGCAGACGAGCAGTGTGACTAATGCTTTATTTCTTGTACTAGGCATGCTTTATAGCAGTGATGCATCACAGAATCCTTCAGATCGCATGAGCCAATACAGTTAAAACGCTGAAACTCTATCCTATTAAAATAATAATACACCAAGGGATGGATACCTTAGAAGATTAGAGCAGTTTTCATGGCAATAAGCTCAGCAGGAGATCCAGTCTGTGTATTTTCATCTGAAAAGCTTTGTAAACAATGCAACCTCTTATGGAAAAAATCTATCTTTGTAAACTTTTATTTGGATAATTCCTCAGGTAAAAAAAGATCAAAACTGTGGTGGAAATGACCCACGCCAGGTGTATCTTACAAAGTATGTCTTGTTGACAACAGAAACCTACACATGTGGGTTTTGGCAAGCAGTAGGTTCTTGTTTTGGTTGGTTTGGTTTGTTTGCTTTGGTTTTTTTTTTTGTGGTTGTTGGTTGGGTTTTTTTCATTTGGTTGGGTTTTTTGTTTGTCTTTTTTTGTTGTTTTGTTTCTTTATTATGAAGTTCCTGCTTTGTGCTCAGATTTCAAAGCTTTTATAGTCCGATTGATGGCTTTACAGCAACCAGTAAATTAATTGGTAACTCAATTTCTGTTACATTTTCTTTCACAGATTTTTTCTTTTTGTATATTATTCCCTGCATATTTCTTCTCCAAACCTTTTCTTTCTTTCCCATCCTCCTTCCCCTCCTTCAATCTGCCTCTAAAGAGAAGGAATAAAAGGAAAAGTTACACAGAGGAAGGAGAGGAAATATCCTTACAATTGTGCTGAACAATACCATTCAGCACCTTTGAAAGTCAGTGCGATTCTATTATAATAAGGTTTGAAATCTAAATCACAAAAGGTAAAAAGGTAAAATCAAAATTGCAGGTGGAAAATCTATCCTACCATCTAAGAAATGAAACCAACAAAAGCAAATAAAACTTTGACTTGTAGATTCCATAAGCTTCTTAATTTCTTTCCTCCTTACTGATCTATGTTAATCTTTATTTTAAAAGTAGAGGTTCTACTAAAAAATGCATTCTTTCTATAAACATAGAAGCACTGCCAGCTAAGCTTTGAATTATCAGATGGATTATTGTTTGCAAAAGACAAGTCTTTGTACTGCAGCAGTGCAGTATTTTTGATTCATGGTTCTCTTCAAGGATGCACCTTTCTAGGCATTCTCACTTTCTTAATACTTTTGTATTAAGAAATATTTTTGTAGTTTTTAGAAGAAAAGATACATTGATGTAGGCAATCGAAACAAAGGATATTCTAGTCTTTATACAAAAGGTGCAGAGCCCTGAGACCAGCAGCTTTTGACTGTCTGGAAGGAGCTGAATGCAAATTTAGCCTGTAGGAAAGATGAAGCACAAAACAAGGATCTCTTTCTTACTGGATTTTGTAGTACTTTAGTTCTAAAGGTAGTTAGCATCAGTATTCAGAGAACAATATTTAGACTTTCTCTTCCAAAGAGGGCTCTGTTTCCACATATCCCTCTATCTGCAAGACTTAAAGTCTCAAAATGTTTCTATATATTAAACAGCTTTCAGTCATATGACATTCCTGCTATTCTCCCACAAGTGCATACATATGTGAGTGCACACACTCACCGTATTCTTTGTTTGGTCTGATGGGCTATGCAGGAGACAGACTGGGTAAATTCCCATCTGTGAGGATATCATTACTATATTTGAACAACTCTACCCTGGTGTGTACTTGATTCTATTTATTGCAGCTCTAATGAAGAGAGAAACCTAAATGTGCCAGAGCAAAAGAGCTGTAGAAAGAATACGGAAATGACTAAGCCAAAAGACAGTGAAACCCTGACAACGCATCATTATGAAAATCAGGAGACACCATGTTTTTACGCAGTGCAATAAACCTCAGACTGCAGCAAAACATAATTTTGTATCACTGTAGAAATAAAGTTTGCTTAATTGAATTCCTTTTAGGCCAAAGACCTGAAATGTGCTTCTAAGTCCCATGGTAACAAAACCAAAAAGTCATATAAAAATTTCCAGGAGTATATATGTAACAGGTATGTTACAGATGATAATTCTTGTTGAAAACTAAACAATAAGCATATGTCATACCTTGCAGACTGTGTTTACTGAAAACAAATAAAGCTACTTCTCCTGTATGGAAATTTTTTATAACACAGATGTCTTTACAGAAACAGAAATTATATATAGATAGTACACACAAAGTAAGCTTGTATAAACACAAAGGTTGTGGTGCTTAACACAATTCAAACATACATAGAATTTTGTCTGGATGTATCAATGTGGCACACTTAGGTATACTCAGAATGCACTGTTGATAAGAATTGTGATTTAATAAAACAGAATCTGTACAACTGTATGCATTATTATATATATACAATTGTATTTTTGTATGTACTCCGCATTAGAACACGAGTTTAAGACAGGCCAAGTGAATCCAAGTGTATTATAATTCAATCCAATTGAAAGTGCATTATTTCCTAATGGTTGTCTCCCGGAACTGAGGTGTATTTAATGCAATTTTATCAGAATTTCAAATTTCAGGCAGACTTAGATAAATTCTGTAGTCACACTTTTTGTAAACCTTATTGTAAATAAATTGTATGGACAAGCCACAAAGTATAATTTAGGAAGAAATCATTTACATCTAATAAGAAAAAAAAAGGGTAGCAATAGTTATTATGCCACTGTATCTAGTTCTATTTGTTCTGTTTTTCTCTGCTTTAAGTTTCGATGAACAAAATACTTTTCACTAACATGTTTACTTTGTACTGTTGTTTTTTTACAGTAAATGAGAGTTAAGTGCCAGGTTAGTCTTCATCTTTGATACTAATGATTCTGTTTATGAGCAAGAAGAATCATTTAGATGACTAACATAACATTTACACTCATCTTTTAATGCTGGTTTTGTATACATGGTATTATTCACTGTGACAGTACTTTTGAAAGCTGACATTTCACACTTTAGTTATTTTTTTCTTGGTTTATTTTCTTTTTTGAAAGATCTAAGTGTTCTTTTTGTTGCTCTCTACAGTAATCCAGAAGCTACACTTGGAAAGTATGAAGCTACAGGGTTCCTTGAAAAAAAAAAAGCCACCACCAATGTGGAAGTGAGTTATCATTTATGATTAGTGTGAAATTGGCAAACAACAGTATGAATAACAAATATGGATCAATTTGTGGCAGTGCAGCAAAATGCAAGAGGTCACACAATTGCTGTTTTAGGATACTGTCATGCAACAGGTATCTTGGAGATGCTGCAAATCCTTTCCAGGCTATCAAAGAACATATTTAAAAAGAGCATTTAAGTTCCATCATTTTTTTTCAACCACAAAACCTGTCATTTGTGCTTACAGTAATTCAGAAGATATTATGCATTATTTGCTGGTATCACTGCCAAAGATATGGTGGTATGTTTACCCATTTAAAAAAATGCATAGAGCATAGTGTGTAATAGTGAGTTCTGCTTCAAGTTCTGTATATCACCCAGACTGTGATACAGGACTCCTCATACATTCACTTCATCCTGAGAGAGGACGAAAAATTAGAGAGTATCAAAACCCATGTGAAAGAACATTCACTTTTAATGGAAGAGACTAAATGGAAATAAATGATTCAAAAGGATAAAGTATTATATTACACATTACATAAACTGATAGTCAGTTTGTGAAATATATTTCAAGATCACAAACCAAGTAGTTCAAATCAACAGTCAACAAATTGGCAATAAATATTTCATCTACAACTTTAGTGGGCACTACTTTGACATGCTGGTGCCTTTTCATTTCTTTTTGTATTTTACTAAGAGGAGCCCAATCTGACACAAGAAATCAGTATAGAAATGCGTACATTTACAGTAAAATCAATTATTTCCTTCTTCCCTTTCTCTGTTGTTTTTCATATTCTAAATTAGACCAATTAATATTATCATACAGAATATTCCAAAATTATCAACTCACTTCTTCCTTATGTAACTCAATGGAGTTTTATTAAATGGATGCTTCAGAGACTTGTAAATAAAAAATGTTCTGACACCTGCTCCAGGCTTTTGAGAAGCAATTGAGCCAAAACAAAAATCAGGCAATTTGCTCCAAGCCTGAGTTTCTCTGCACTAAAAAGTAAGCCCAAAGCTCCCATGTGAGAATTTCAAATCTTACTGCTGAGAGAGCATCCTTCTCTAAGGAGTTCTTGAATCATAATTAACATGCTGAAAGATAATTACAATGTGTTTGAAACATTTCTTCCAAAAGCATTTTAACACAAGCAAGCAGCCTCAGAAACACACACATAAGAATAACCTCTATGAAATGCAATTCAAACATAAGATTTGTTCCACGGGTTAACCACCACAGAAATAAATCAATCCACCAAATCCTTCTCAGACTAGCTTTCCTCTTAAATTATACACATATTTAGGAAGACATAACAAGTTTATGGAAAAAATCTGCAGTGCACACAACTAATGTAATTCAGAGTTAACATACCTAGCATGCAAAATTGCCCAAGCATACACTGCAAACCTCAGCTGTCCTCTCTGAATAAACAAAAGCATTATGAAATATGAATCTGTATTTGCAGAATCTTTGCTATATTTCATTTTGCAAATATGGTGGTACAAAATCCAGTGATATCAGAGAACTCTGCTCCGGGGCAGGAGTTCCATATACTACCAAGTGTGGCACACACAATACCCAGTAACTATTAAAATGTAACTCTCTAACTGACCCTTTTCAGCTTATTCATACTGGCAAATGAAAGCAGTAAAAGACAATGCTTTGATTATTGTAATCTATATTTTTAGATAAAGACTTTCTAATTTTTCTGCAATTTAAATATTATTGTGTGCAAGTTCTGACAGTGCACAAAAATCAACTTTTGCCTCTGGTGTCAGTTTATATCACCTAGAAGCTTCCAATCTTGTTTTGAGGTGCAGTATTTGTTACTATTACTTTGTGCCATGCAACATCAACCTGAAAAAGTCAAGTGTTTGCTTTTCTATGTATATACATAAATATACCCTCCTGTTTTACAAAAAAAAAAAGCATTTTGAATCAGACAACAAATCGGAAGCTGGATATCCAATCAAAGGTCTTTCAGCATTTGAAAAGCTTCACTGGCAGGTAACTCCACATAGGAGAATTGATTCAGAAGAATAAATGATGCTATACATTAGAAAAAGATTAAGTACATGCCGGAAAACCTTGCTTTTTAACTTACAATGTAAAAAGATGCATCTATACTGATTTCTGCAGAAATTACTTCAAAAGGTTAGTCACTGCCATGCTTCACACGTCAGTGAATATGCTTATGGTTTGTCACAGTGTGACCCATGCAACTGGCTTTAAAAGAGCAGAAAAAGTATTACCAAATCAACACAGATTTACAGCAATTATAACAACAGACATGCATTTAAAACTCTCAGTGAAAATAATACATACAATTCACTGCGATCAAGTTTTTAAGTATAGTACTATATACTTTTAAAAATGAGTAGCAAGTCAGGAAGAGATTCAGTCATATCCTACAACAGACTGGATATATTCTACATGTTTTTCCCTGAATTCTTTCCTTCTCAATGTAAAAGAGCAGAACCTAACATATAACTAGTTTCTTTAATTAAAAAAATCACAGGTTTGAGGTTTTTTTATGGCTCTGAGAAGAAAAGTTTTACAGTATGTGCCCCACAGAACCTACTATTGTGAGGAAATGCCTTAAGGATACTGTGCTTGCACTGGATGCAAAATATTTAAACTTTCGATACAAACATAATACATGGCAGAGGTTTAGGCTGGGATTCAAACAATTATTGAGTTTTTATCTTTTACCTCCTGTATATCCTGGCTTTTTGGCACAGATTTCAGCCAGTTCTAAACCAAAAACTCCAGTATATTTTGCCTTTTCCTAGAATTTCCCTTCTCTGTTTCCTAAAAACTAAAATGCATTCAGATGCAAAATCCTGGCTTCATTGAACCAGAAACCCCTGTAAAAGGAATTCAGAATTCAGTCTGAAATGAGAACACATTCATAGCTTTACACATTACAGCTGTTATTATTTGGGTAGGGCAGGGGGAGAAAAATCAAGCAGTAATTCTATTTTAATCCAAAGTTTTAACGTAACATTAAGCAGTTGTGGAAGGCAGCTGAAAAAAAGTGCAACTGCTATTTACTCACACATATATTACTGTAATGACTAATTGTATATTTATACTTTATAGATGAATTTTATACGGTAACCACAATGTTATACAGCAAAAACTTAAAATCTGAAGTTTATAAAGAAAACATCAAAATATGAATATATAGTTAAATGGAGTAAAGTACTTTATTATATTTGATAAACTTAGTTTTCTTTAAATTCTGTACAAAGGGAACAGATTACACATACCTTTGAAATGTTACTTGATCGACTTGTGGAACGCCCTGGGGATTTGTCATTCTGGAAAACAAAATTAAAAGGTGAAAAAAGTTACACCATTTGAATTCTACCTAAGAAGAAGTAGTACTCTTTTTGTGATTGTGTCCACAGAGTTTCTCCATCACAATTTTTCTTCAGTTTGGCTACTGACTGTACAATGGAAGATGGGTCAACAAATAAACCATGACAATATTCATGTGAATTACATCTAAAAGTTGAAAAGTTCTGTAAGGAATTAATGTTAGCACTTAGTTACTGTTGGTTTATTTTGCAGTTTTTTTTAACAAGATTTTGAATGAAAGATTATCATCACAGGTTCTCATGAAAACTGGTATTCTTGTATGAGGAGGAATGTTTCATGACAAATAATAAAATCCACCTACATTGGACACATCCCTGCTCAAAAAGTTGAACTTATCCTTTCAGGAAAATAGAAACAATACTAGATGACTTCCTGGCCAGAGACATTCTGAGAATAAAAAATTGCAACCAAGCATAGATGTAGCTCAATGTAGCACCTGCCCTTCCATCTTCTCTCACTTGTGCAAAAAACACATGCACATAAACCAACACCATAGGCTGAAATCCATTAACAGAGTGCATGTTGAATAGCTACATTTCTATGGCATGATATTTTTTTTTCTGGTACTACAAAGGAGGAAGTGAAGCGGTGGTTCAATAATTAGTTCAGTATTTATACTTCCCCAGCAACAGATTCAGCTTCATTTACACTGAAAAGGTAAAAGATATTTCAGAAACAGTGCTCATCCCCTTAGTAAATGCACGTATCTCAAGGAGGTTATGGAAATATTTTTCTCAGCATGGAAAATGTAGGTTCAAACATTTCAGGTGAAATATTCACATAAACAAGATTGATTTTTGCCTAGAAGGGGTTGAACTATATACAATTTGTGCAAGTTTGTTAGATGACCTACTTGGGGGAACAAAGACAAAACCCAAAGTACACTTTTCACCTGTGTAGCCGAATTTGCAATGCATGCATCACTGTGGAAGGCAGACATATGCATACACGTCCATAAAGGGCTTTCAACTTGACTGTGACCCATCTCTCCTCATCCTTCATTTAAAGAACTACAGAAAAATACAGAACCTGCCAGTTAAAAAAGACTAGATTTCCTACTCCATTAATGTACGTCTAGTCTAGAAATTAGTATTTCCCAATCGCTTGCAGCACAGAACAGTTTTGCAATGGCAAAAATTACCAAAAAATTCCAACCTTACACAATTTGTCAGTAAGTATTTAGGAAAACGTGCCTTGTCCATTTTATATTAAAAAAGCTGCTTTGATCTCAACCACAGTAAGCACACCCATATGAAAAATAGTTCCAAACATACCAGTTGTTTCATATACCTACTGTATCTCTGCATCTTCAGGCTACATAGCTTATGTCTTTGTTCTATTCATCAGCACCATCAATTTTTGGCACTGCAAATACTAATATACTGATCTACATGTCTTTTTACTTTGTCTCCACTAGCAGGAAGCAGCACAATGGACTCTTGCCCTCAAAAAATCAGTATCACTGAACTCACTGACCATTTATCGCTCTCCATTTTATTCTACCATACCAGCTAATTCCAGAACTTGACCACCTTCAGAGCTGTGTATCAGTTTCTTCCTTTTTTTAGGAAGGATTAAGAAAAAGAAATTCTTCAAGTTATGCACTCATTTATTACATCTTGTCCTTGAGGTTGATCCTGCTTTGAACATGGAAGTGAACCAGATGATTCCTTCTGACCTGAAGTATTCTATGATTCAAATATTACTTCTGTGATATATTATCCACTGTAGCTTTGGCAATATATTAATAATTGCTTATCCTTTCTAGACAACATTAAATATATACAGTTTTGAATGTCTTCATTTATATCCACAGAAAATACACTTTGGATATTCTGGGTCAATGTTCACAGAAGCTCTGTTTTGACCTCAAAATAATAGAAGTTATGGACCCATGAAATTAATTCCCCTTTTGTGGTTAGAAATTATGACTGGGGATCATAGCTGAAAAACACCCTGCTAAAAGCACGTAACCTTTATCCTCCACTGCTTGGACTAAAGAAATATTTTGTATTTTCTGACAGCGCAGTGAACTCTGGAACTCTAACTTCCATTGTATTAGCTATTTGTCATCCAAGATTCATTTTCAAAACCTGTTTCCTGACTATAGCTCTCTAGGCTTTTTACATGATCCATTCTTCACTATGGCACATATCTCCTTCACTCTAGTTACAGTAAGTTCCTGACTTCCTTACTGAAAACTCCTTGCATCAACACTCTGCAAAGTATTAGCTCATACACTGAATGGTCTAAGTTGAGAGAAAGAGTGCTGGCTCTACAGGTTTTAGAAAAATAAATACATAAATAAATTTAATCATAATTTCCAAGTTCATGTATTTCAGATGGTGATTTATCCCAAAGAGTGTATAAATAAATGAGAACATGTTGCACTAAATAACCATACTTAAATTGAAGACAGAATTCTTCAATGAAGTTCAGCTTGAACTTGCATAACTGTTTATACAAAGAAAGAACAGAATAGAAAAATAGCAAAATCTCTTTTGAAATGTGTCCTTAAAGAATTTCTGTGTGCTTCTACTTTAAAGGTTTATGTTTACAAAGTACTCACATTGTTAGGAATAACTGATTCCTTTTCTTACTGTAAGTGAAAAGGAACTATATTGAAGAATGCTTTTTATACAAGCTTGCTAAACACTACTAAAAAGTTTTTTTCCACACATTAAATATTAATTTACATTTGAAAGGTCACGTGCAAAGAAATATATGTTCAAACATCTATGCATATTTTTTTCTCAGCAGGAATTATTCAATGTCTGTAACATGGGTTCTTGATCTCCCTGACAGAGTTTTCTAAATTTACACAGAGATCTGTCCCTTGAGCAAAGTGAAAATAAAGCATTCAGAGAAATCTCTTGTTAAATTTTCAAACTCTACCTGCCTCCAGTCAACAAAACAGCAAAAGAACCTCCTCCCAAGACTCCTCCTGGTCATAATAGGTATGAGCTTTTGGGGTTGTATGTTGTATTATGATGTTCACAATGAAATTCCTCTCCTTATTTCCAGACACACTGTACCACCAATATCTCACCTTTTCTATCTTGTGTTACACACTGCAAATACTCAACAGGTGTCTTTTAAAACCTATGACAGCATAGAAACCAGATCCTGTAACTATTCCTAGAATATCAAGAAAAATCAGTCTGTGTTTGTAAATTCCCTAAGAATACAGTTTTACCAAGATAATTTACAAGGATATCATTGAAAATGTAATTCAGCCTTCAATATAAATCCTAGGAGGAAGACAAAAGAAAAATTATGCCACAAAATTTCAGATTATGTCATGTTCATGAAACTGCTTCGGAAGAACTGTTATATGCACCTGCCCCACCACATCATCCCAAGAAAACAACCCTGTATGTATTAAATAATTAATATAATGAAAAATAAAATATTTTTGTGACAGTAAATCACCTCCTAAAATTTCATTTCAGCACAAGACTAGGTTCTTGAACTGATATTATTTGCATTAACCAGTTTAAATTTAAGCCCATTAAACTTTCTGATGCTTAAAGATAAAATTTTTCCCAACTTGAAAATGTGATTTACATTGCTAAAAAACAGGTTTTTTTTATTAAAGGAAGAGAATATAACTCTGACTGGGTAGAGGAACAGGGTAGTAAGAACAAATTCCTAAAATACTGCTACGAACAGTTCAGGCTCTCATTCTAAAGAAAGTAGTAGATAAGCTGGTTGCTTTCTGACTCGAATTAAGTATTCATATGTATGGTTGATGTTTTTAAATCTTGCTGGGTAGCAAAATGCATTTTAAACTAACGAATCAATTTGGTTTCTTTCCTACAGCTGCCCCTTGCTTTGCTCAGGCTCTGAGGACCACGTGGGCTGACCCAGGCAGCTTACTAATGGATTGTACTTCATCTCACTGAAAAGAGCACTACAGCATCTAGAACTAATCACGATACCTCAATTCTTAAGCAACAACTTCTGTCACACACATACCTCCAACCCACCTTCCAAAAACCCTCTTTGCGCAAAATATTTTGCCTTTGCTTTCTTTTCTGTGGGCTCTAACCTTTGCATCCCAGTGGTGCAAGGTACTGCTTCACATATCTGCACACAATCCTCAGGCTTAGAGTTCTATACATTATTCTAATGACAGATTTTCTCCTAGAAGGCCTATCACAACATATCACAAGAGTAAATGTCTCCTAAATGTAAGCACAACACAAGCCAAACAAATGTGGTTTTGCCTGCCTAAAGTCCCTTTCCATCTAGTACCTCCTCACTGCATCCACACAGATGCCTTCTTTCAGCACCTTTTAACTTCTGTAATGCTGAATAGTAGCAGAAACTGCTTTCATTTTATGGCCTGAGCTACCAGATATGTAGATGATCTCAACTAGCAATGTCAGCTGCCAGAAAACTAAAAAGCAGGAATATTATGAAAATCGATACGTGGACTCAATATATTTATTTCAATACTTTATCAGGAAAATGGAAAGACAAAAAGACAAAACAGGCAATATTTGTTTTAACTGATAAAAAAAAACCTCCAGTGCCCATAATTAGCTAAGACATAAGCACCCTGTGTAATTACTGGGCATGATGCATAATTTTACTCTGGAACTCAGAATGTTTTCAACACCAAAGAACAGCTGGGTTTAAAGTCCCAACTCATGGAAAAAAAGTCTGCTGGGAATATTAAAGACTGTGATGCAGATACAGCCCTTAATTAAAATTAAAAAATGTAAATAATAATAGCTATCAATTAAAATGAAATAAAATATCAACAAAATACACATAGTATAATATGTATCATTTATATTATTCATATATACTTTATCACAACTATATATATATATCAATAAAACATCTAAATTGATATAATTATCTATCTACCTATGAATGTATTTATATGTATAGATATGTAAGTGTATTCACCCTTTTCCTAGTTATCTGCTACTGAGCATGACCAGAGCCAGGATAACGCTGTCTCCCACAATGTGGCTATTGCTAGATTATTCAAGAACTATTTCATAGTTTCTCATGTTGAGGTCTAAATTATTAATGGAAGTATAAGTACATACATATTTATTTATGACTATTTATACCTATAAGATAATGACAATGTTACTACTGACAGACCATACAACCTGCCTCTTGGCCAGTTTGAACTTGGACAGTCTTTTTTTTATGGGAAGGAGGGGCAGGGGGAAATCAGCTGCTGGCAACAGCCTCCTAACAACTTTCACAGTAACTGGCAACTTCTAAACAGCTTTGATGTGAGGAATTTGAGTCCTGGAAGGAACTCAAAGCAGATTTTAGCCCTAAAATAATACTGAGAAAGCAGGTCAACATGAATTGACAGTTACCTCTCATTATTCATGGAGTTATTTTCTGTTGCTGTTACATATTTTATCTATTCTTTTCATATTCAAGTTAGCCACATAGCTCCTCTTATACCACTCAATACCTCTAATACCATTAAATCACCAAATACAAAATTATTGGTAGTTAAGTTTGCTTACATTTTCTTACATTTGAAAATGTAAGAAAATTTATCTCCTTTGTAAACAAATAATTTGCCATTCTAATGAATTTTAACTTCACCAAGAAGTTCAACATTCATGTCAAATTACCTAAAAGGTCACTAGGCAAAAAAGCTTGTGGAGAAGGTAAATCTAAACAGAATGAAGGTCTCTACTATAAAGCACAGCTGTGTAAAACCAGCTGATTATCACAAACAAAGCTTCTGAGGATGCTGAAGCATTTCAAACACGCCATTCTGACTGTCATCTGTGGAAACAGATGATATAATCCAGTGTGATGAAGAAGTTAGTTTTACTACCCTAGAAGTTGCATGTTGTCCATATTTATATGCAGGTAGAAGAGTACATAACAATGATCAAGGAATCTTCTTATTAGTGGGCTGTTGGGTAACACCTTACATAAGAATAATGTAGTTGTTTTCTTCACCATTTTTTCCTCTGAAGAGACATCTACAAAGCTACCAACTGCATGGCAGAGTTACATCATCACTGTGTTACTTAGAGCTGCTTCTTGCACTGGTATCTCTAGTAGGGTAGGTTCTTTTCATATCTTACTCCACATCAATCTCACTGGACTCAGTGTAGTAGCTTTTTTTTTGGCTTAAGCTCTGAATAAGCATGATAAATATCTCAGAATCTGATCCACTATCCTTTTGAGTTGAAAATGTTAATTACAATTTAATGAGGTTCAGAGCAATTTCCATCAAAGGCAGAGATGAGTTAATAGCATGCTTGCTTTTACAATGTAAGGATTTCACAGTGATGCCTCTACCTGCAATTATACAGACAACTTCCACGTTACAACATTCAGCTACTTTCTCTGAATTTCACACATGTACAAGGTCAAAAATGCTTTAGAAACAGGAGTAAATACACTACTACATAAAAAAAAAAATAGAATCCAGCAATGAATCAGCCTTGAAATATAGCACAGGCATGTACGGAATACAGTCAGAAAACCGCACATACCCACCTGACATAAGTGCAATTCTTTTAACAGCTCACATAAGGAGACAGATTTTACTTTGGTTTACTATACTTAGCAAAAGTGAAAAGTTCCTTGAAATCCTTGCCAAAATTACAAACAAATAACAATGAAGTTGGAAATGAGCTCAAACAAATCAGTAGACTGATAACGTGTGTCCCATAGCTGTCCTTGACAGATCGTGAGATAAGAAGGTAGCCAGAAGCTTTGATTGGAAAATTGTTTCTGGTAATGCCTAATACTAAGAAGAATGTGGTTAAAGGAAAAAAACTGAAAATAAAACAGGGCAAGATTTCAGAAGATCAACATACAAGGGTGAGCAAGAGTCTTACAACAAAGAAGCCATACACAGCAGTCAAAGAGTTCTGCTCATTAGTACTTCCTGCTTTCTAGGAGCAAAGTGAACTTGTTCCTACTGCAATTAAGATAACCAGGAACCAAATATTGGAAGTAACTCTAATTTCCTTCTGCAACTGCAGAACAAGAGGAGCCATTTGATTCAGTTCAGAGGCTGAAGAAGTTCACATCCCTTCCCTCATTGAATGCAATAAAATAACTTAAACTGATCTAAGAACTGTGTCCCACATTTTCCTGCTGCAGATTACATACTTCCATCTAAGTCAACAAAAGGCAGTGGAACAACCCAGACCCACCCTCACATGACTCAAGGTTTGAGCAACTGAACAAGTTACCACAGGAGAAGTTTCCAATGTAATGAAATGTCTTTTATGAAGTTCCAGTGTATCAAAAATATCATAAACTGCATCCATATTATTTGGAAATGTATTTTGGAAAGTATATTTGAAGCAGAAAAGATGCTATCACACCGTGACTTGAAGTATGGTATGTTTCTATGTCCAAAGCATCAAATTAGCAAAATGCCAGAGAGAACTTAGGGGATTCATAGAAACAAACATGAATAAGTACCTCAGGTATTTTGTCTTGTTCAATACAATGGATCATATTTTTGAGAAATCTCTTCACTTACCTATACTAAGAGGTGAAACATATCTGTCGCTCAAGTTATACCGGGTCGATAAGCAATACACTGTTGTGCGGCAACAGCCTGGTGCTACTGGGTCTTTCTGCCTCCTTGAACCTAAGGCAACATAGTAGATTGCATCAACTGGCAGAGAGGTCCATGGCTCTCTTCTTTTCAAAAATAAAACTGTGTTGTATGACCCAGCTCATTTCCAAATGACACTATCCATCAGAAACAAAGGACGCCAATATCCTAACCAGTCCCTAGGTTAACAAAGGGACAAACAAAACATAATTTCACATGACTGGTTTCATTTTTTAAGTCAATGTAAAATTTCCATACACTCCTAGTTTCACCCACCAAACTCATCAGCTGACTGACAACACCATGATTTTTTCTTCAAACTAACCAGGTTTCATTTACCCTTTTGGTTACTTTAACCTTAAGAAAAATCACAAGCATTTAATCCAAGGTTGTTCTCTATGATTAGGTATTCTAAATCACTCCTAGTATGCAAAAATACACATCTAAAATAGTAGCTGTCCTTGTTGACTCAGGAACTGTTTGGTGAAGAGCAAGCATCAAGCATAACACTGCATGAAAAATCTACAGTAATGAGCTGCCTTTGCTCTTCAGTTTATACCTTGCAGGGGTCGGGGTAGGGGGGACAGAATAAAAGTGCTCAAAAAATGATAGTTCCTAGTAGTATTTTTCTAACAAGATACAAGCGATGACTGTCTTTATCTAAAGCTAACCACATAGTTGAAAATTAAAAGCTGCAAAGACAGATGTTGGATAAGAGAAATTTGCCATTACCTTCTTATTAAAAAGTGACAAGAAAAAACATAGGAAGACTACAGTTTTAAAATCAGCAAGCTGCTAGACTGTACTCTAATGACACACCTTGATTTGATCAAGATGGATGGAATACTATTCACAAAAGGAATTAAATGGAAAAAATGCAAAGAGGGATAATAATAAATACAACTGAAGAAAAGATTACACAAATAAAGCCAGCAAAAGGCAAATACAAAGGAAAAGAAATGGAATAAAAAATAAACATCGGAAAACATTTTCCCTGTTGCATCAAAATATGGAACCACATAAAAAGTAAAATTTTCCTGATGACTACAGGCACTTAAAAGAGCTAGTTCTTTAGAGTCAAAAGTGTAGCCTATAGGGAGTGACAGTAATTGCATTAATTCATTACTGTTAGTTTTTCACCACAGAACTGTACACATAATGACACTTAATACAAGGCTCTAACTTTTCTCACGTTATCCATAGAAGATTTACCTGTCACCTTTAGAAACAGATCTTGGCCTACAAACACCTCACTAATATTTTTGGTTTTCAATGGTATTTTCCAAGATATTTATCTTCAGCAAAAATACAGAGCTTTTTATTATTATTATATCAATGTGTAACTACAGCCTGTTTAATTTCTATCCTCTCACTACATTAACCAGAGCAGTTTAGTTAGAACAGGTAGCAATATAATATATGATAGATTTCTACATGTTAAAACCACCTTCTGCTACTTGGTTGCTAATGTCTAAATTGCCTGGCAATTATAAACGACCTGAATGATTGCACTAACACTTGATTTACATTCATTTATTACTGGAGACATGCTATGGGAGATTGGGTGTTGTTGATAAAGATATCTTACCTTGGAAAATTGCAAACGTTTTTTTGTTTTTTTTTTTTTTTTTGGCATTACTCAGCTATAGAAAATGAAGGCAAGTATGAATTTATATTCTTTTTTTCTATAAAATACAAATGCAACAAACAGTCTGCAGGTTTTGCTTTGTCAATCTGTTTTGCTAATGTATGACCGTCAATTCAGCTTTGTTTTATTACTTCTACACTATTACTATTCTATTACTTTTACAAGAAAGTAGACACAGTGTATGGACCATATAATCAAATTTTTAATCACAGTATGATATGCATTCAGTTTCCTCTTTGCTAAGTATGACTATATGCAGATTTTTTTAATTGAAAAGACAAACGAATTTGTTTCAGAAGCTGGAATTCAGAGGTCACTTTGTTGTCTGCCAGTTATTGTGACCTGCTGGATTCCAGTCAATTAGGATCAGAGATGAAAGACTCTGGGTGGCCAAGACTTGTCTAACGGCCAAATATTTATCAAAGGACAAAAGATTAATTAAATACACACAGTTAAAGTGCCTCAATTACAATGCAGCTATAAAACACTACTTATGTGCTGTATGTTCAAATATCAGTGGTTTTATACCTTTTATCTGATTACAAGTTTTATGTCTTCAGTGTCACTTTAACTCAAACTCCTCTCAGTAAAAGGGAAAATAAAAGGAAACAGCATTTTCCCCAGTCCTCTAAAGGATATACAAGCATTCCAATATTTTAAAGTACAGCTGCCACCTTTCATTGGCTAGTTTGATTCATTATTCAGCCTAAACCCACTGATCTCCAACCGCAACAACAGGGGCAAAATTATGAATAATTAAGTTCTTGGCCATAAATCCTAAGTGCTAAGTAATAATGCTAAGAAAAGAAGAATAGAAACAGAACTGGACAAAGCATAACACTGTTTGACTACACACCTGGCTTCTGATATGCAGCAAACCTTATCTCAGAGATCTCCCTGTGCATAAAAGAAGTGTAAGCAAAACAGTGGAGCTCATAGAAAATACTGACATTAGAAAAGAGTAGGATTAAATGAATTTATGTTGAACCCTGATGGTCAAGCTTGCTACTGCCAGATGCAGGTGAAAATTCAGCTGAAAATATCCTACCAGCTGCATAATTTAATTGTGTACCAGAAGACCAAGATTCAAAGGCCCACAACTCACAGTGCTACGGGCTTAAAAAGTGTGAAAACTTACAACCACAATCTAAAAATAACAACTGTAAGGACATGAAAGAATTTTATGCTAGCTTAATCCAAAATGCCAGAATCCACTGCTACATTCATTAGCATCTTTCCTAGCTCTTCTGGAAATCCCAAAATTCACCTTAATGCTAGATTCAATGAGGTTAATAAATAATTAATCAGTTTTGGGCTTAGAGTTTAATATAATTACCTACCCATTAGTTTAGTCATTAAGTAGTTTGGAATTTTCAAATTAAATTTGAACATTGCAATTCCTCCCTCTTTAAACATCAAAGCAAAGTACAAACTTCAGTGTTTGACAAAGTTCCAATAAAAATTCTTTTCAATAGAACTCTGTATGGAAGTTCATAAAGTGAGATATTTATTCACAGTAAAAGGTGTACAAAATTTGGAGGAAATACAACTTCAAGTTATAACATGTACCTATAGCCATTTCTCTGCTTTAGAACTAACATTGAAGTTAATTCAAATCTTATTTCTATGTACTTTGATTCAGTGATTACCATCCTTCATAAATGATGAGATCCACTATCAATGTAATACCAACTTTCCTACTGTAATATTTTCATATATGCTGACACTGATTTTTATTACAGAAACAATCTTTTTTTCTTTACAGGTAAGCTTTATCTGATTCACATCTCTAAAGTTACTGAATCTTCTCATAAACTAATAGTAGTAAATTACCACACAAACCCAGAAATATGTCACTTACTCCAATTCTCTGAATAGCTTCCATGATAAAGACTAGATCCTTGTTTCAGTTACATCTGGAATATTTTAGGACAGCAAGGTTAATGACTCAGGCCACAACATTTTTTCCTCTGCTTTCTGAAATATTCAGTATATTCCATTAGAGGAAGGATGGTGTAGAAATTACAATTAAATTGGGCTTATTCTTAGAACTCACAAGCCTATCTATTGCTATATATTCACTTATTCAGTCAGGAAATGGAGGGAAACTATTACACAAAAGGGGTTTTTTGTTTTTTTCTTTATAGCTACCCTAATGTTCAATTAAAACAGCTAAATCCTGATCCTATTTTCCACTTAAAATAATGCAAGTAAAAAGAAGTGTGGAACACAATATACATCTCTTAGCAGACTTGCCCAGCAAGTCATATATATTCATACAGTCACCTTCTACAGGTCTTTTATTCCCAGATAGACATGACCTTCATATTCAGTATCAAGGATGTGTTGAGAGATGGACATGTACAGCACACCATTTACTGACTACATCTTCTTAGCAGATTTTGTTATAACAGAAATCTCTCAGATGGAAAGAGAAACACTGAGGGGGGAAAGGAGAAAGTCTGGGGAAAACATAATGAGGAGACTGTCTTGGGGAAGAGAAAATGCTACTCTAGCTTAGGCAAGGGAAGATTTTACTGTTGAGAGGACAATTTCTGATTCCACATGTGACTAATAAATGAATTAACAGAAAAATAAAACCAAAATATAAGAAGTGGTTCTGCCAAGATATCTGATTAGCTATAATGCAAAGACATTGTAGGCTGTTGTTAATTCGTACCAGTCAGACCTTCATGCCTAATAAAAAAACGTCCTTGGCATAATTAGGACAGACAATAATTCAAACTTTCCCAAAGTAGCTATAAATATCTACTTACCAGAATATAGAATAGACTATATTTATTTTATTTATATATTAACTACTGCATAGAATTTAGACTCATGTGTTGGGAGTAACATCCTGACACTGTAACTATTGTATTTGCACACAATATTCTATGCATTTATGTGTGTCTGTCTTCAAAGGCTCTAGCTGTTAAAAACACCAATGAAATTATCTAGTCTTTTATTCATGAAACATTTTAATTGTCATCTTAGATACCAGTTAATACCTTATGCTTTGTATTTTTTTCCATTACTGTAGGCCACAATGAAGCATATGTGATTCCAACCTATTCTTTTCTGTGTTTTCTCACAGAAAGGAATCCTGCCTTTCTTAGTCATGATGTGTAATGTGAAGTAACAATACCTAAAAATCACTATTGTAATTTTCTAAATATTTTGTCATTTTCATCTCATTTCACTATAGTACGTTTTCAGTGTGATAAATGGTCTAGATTTTTAGTCTTTATTGCAATTCCAGATTTAGAGCAGTTCATGTTGGAAATTACTTCAAGTACAGTTATACTATTTTAAGAAAATAAATAATCTGTCACTTGTATTTGAAACAGGTAATTAACTAGTGACTTACAGTGTCAGCTCGAACCAGTTCCACTGAAGATCTGCCTCATTTATGTCAGGTAGTGGTCCACACTTTGCACTATGATGCTCATGTCCTCAGCAACACCTTATCTTTCAGATCTTTTGGGAACAAGGCCTTACATCTCTGGCAAACATTGGCTTACACAGCTATAAAAATGTACATGGTATTCAAGTGACTCTCTTTTAGATCTAAAAACCCCAGCTGTTGCCAATTATTGCTAGAAACAAGCAAAACAAGGCTTTCAAAATCTGAGATACTAGAGAAGAAATTATTACAAAGATGACCCTCAGAGAAAGCATTAAAGACTCAATTTCCAGTCTTGATTTTTTTTTTTATTAAGCACTTAACTGATTACAAATGATGAGTGATCAAGCAAAGACAATGTAAAGGGATTAATTATTTTCTTTACTGGCTTCCAAATTTCAGTTTCTCTTAAAATAGCACACAATCTAATTCCACAGAACTGGTTCATGTTTTAACTTGGACAGGTGATGGAACACTATCATAGTGAGCTGGAAAAGAGGACAGGTTATGGAAAATGCCAAAACAAAAGTAGACATTTTCAATACCTTTGTTGTTCCTATTTCACAATAAAGACAAAGTATGAGGATGTGATTTCAATATTCCGATTTCAGTTTGCTTTAGTTCTTTCCAAACTCAGCTGTACACTTCATCACTTCAGTAATAAACTTATCCTTTCATCTAATTCTGGACAATACTAATATTTCTGGATATCAATGATCCACTATGCCTACATGGCTCTGAGTAGTTTTTAAAACATATGGTTTCTTGAGTATGTTTCAAATATGTATCCTGGTTGGGAGGTTAATTAAACTATGAGTCTATCTGCTTTTCCAGCTGTAAAGCTCAGTATCCAGATTTGATCTAAACTGAAATGAAATTAACCTTTTGCATTCAAAGAAAATAGATGTTCTAAAACCACTGAACTGTGATACAGCCAAGCATTATAGCACATAGCTTACTCATCCACATTACAGACAAACTGAGGAGGGAATATAAGGACAAACTGACAGAACTTCTGAATATGGTGCCAATTAGTAAGACAAGGAATATAACCTCATACTGTAATTAGACGGTGAAAATTTTCTGCTAATAGAAGATGAAAATATAATACCCAATAACAACAACACTGATACCATCTCTCTTTTAAAATCAATGCACACAGAGTCTAATTGGAAAGGACAGTTAAACTCCCCTCCCCTTCTTAGTGGATGCAAAAGACAGTCTCAACTATAGTCCCTGTGAACACAAACACCTCAGCCATCCAGATTCTCTCAGCCTGTGCTACTCATGGTTAACATGAAGTGAGATGACTTCCTTCCCTACATTATGCTTCCCAGGGAAATTGGATTAAAATATGCTCAGAAGGCCCAGATAAAAGAGAGAAGAGTAAGTGTTGCACAGATAAGTTAAGCTCTGTGATATAAAGTATCTATAAGGCAAAGCATAATAGCTTTTTATATAAGGAGACGTGTGTGGGAGAGAAGTAATGCAAGTATCACAGCTCTCCCTTGTACAGTAGAGAATGTTATATCCCTCGAGCCACTCTCTCATGATGGCGTTTTCTCATGGTGCAAGTAATTGGCCTCTGCAATTAAGGAAGAAAGGAAGAAGTAGCATAGCTGGATTTTCTTCCCTTCTCGGGTCTATAAACGAGCTGCTTAGTAGGAATCTACACAACATAAGGAGAGAGAAAGTGATATTCGCTCATAATTGCAGAAACATTAAGAGACACTTCCAGTTAAAAAAAAATTAAAAGAGCCTTGGTGTCAGTCCCTTAGTTCTCTCACTCCAAAAATCAACACTGGGAGCCCTGAATCAGCTACAGGATCTGAAAGATGCAGGGAAGAAATCCCCATCCTGTCTCTGAGACACTCAGTCAGTGGCAAGAATCTATGCTTCTACTTTAAACATAAGAAATGATACTTTTATATCACTTCAAATCAATTCTGCATTGCACTCCAAGCTAAATTCCTATTCTTTAAGTGCCACAGCACATGCAGCTCTGAGTTCATATTTATATTAGCTTTTCAGTTCAGTTTTACAGTGCACTTTTCCAAGGGCTATAATTGGTATGTGTTCTTTTGTGGTACTCAGAAAACATGAGATGAAACAGGAGAAGGGAATGAAAAGATGTAAGTCTTTTACAAGTACTCACTGGCATCTGAGAGTAGATTGGGGTATCAGTAATTTCCTTTGCATTTTAAAATAAATGTGTGCTAACCTCTGTAGTTTATTTAGCTATTTAATATAGTCAAACATTCACCCGATAATCCATTAAGGTGCTACCTTTACCAGCAGTGAGTCAGCCATCCGAGTTGTGCACTGATCTCCATGGCAACAGCTTGTATATTTGGCAACTAAAAAAATCTGATAAATTGAGGGTAATTTCCTCTCTCCTTTTACTCTCAGGCACTTTAAAAAGCATTAAAAGGAAATAATGAGAAATACAATAAATGGCTCGTGATATTTTTCACAATGAAAATGACACAAACCAGAACCACTACGAAAAGGCAGCATTTTTTCAGAGTTATTTCAATGACTTAATTATGACAAGAATCATAGCAGTCAAATGAACATTAGCTTGTGAATTGCTAGTTTATTAAGTATGCATTTGCAATGTATTGCAAACTGCCAGCTCTGTTGTAACAATCACTGTATTGAAAATCCACTATACAATATACTGTATACTTAGAGAAGCCAAAAGAAAAAAACAAAACACTTTCCTCTGAAAGGTTTTTTGCCTTTGCCACATCTTTGCAAATTCATCTTGGCCACCAGGAAAACTTATTTTCTTATTAACATTGACTATCTGTCTTCTTTTCCTCTATTATGGCTTTAAGCTTCCTGTGAGACAGTTTATCAATTAGGCTAACCAAGGCAAGCAAAAATTGTTTTTTGAGGCCTTTTGCTGTATTTAGCTGATAGAATAATTGTTGAGCAATAGGTGACCTACGCAGGTCTGACTGTGTCTCTGCAGCACTTCATATTCTGTTTAGCACTGACAGGTCAAATTCAGATATAACAAAAGTGTACTATCAATCTAGACTGTACATGGATGTATTCGAAACTGCAAAGAAATTAATAGTAATATTGTAGATTATTGTAATATGTAGATTATTGTAATATCATTACAATAATGACTGAGATTCATCTATACCCATTTGGAGCTCCAATTCTTCAAGGTGAAATTCTGCATATTGGCTCATGAAACAGTCAGATAAGACATATTTTCTTGCCTTAACAGCTATATATTGTTCCAGACTTCAAAATTTGAGACTCTTGGGTAAATTATCACATTGCATTCAGTACCTTTTAGTGTTGAAAAAAATGAATGTATAGCTGTGAATTAATCCTACAAAAACCTGAAGTTGTGCCCATGTGCTGAAAATATGAAGAAATATAGCCTCTGGGAGATTACATATGAAAAGATATTGGAGGGAGGGGAAGGGGGAGACAATAGCAACAATTAGCCAAAGGCATAAACATTCAAAGTAATCCTCTTTCTTCCTCCAAACACATGAAGAGTGAGAAGTCTGCTGGAAAATTTGCATCATCAATACATGGAATGGCTTCTGCACAAGAAACAAGAAAATAAGCCATAATCATTTAATCTAGAAGAGGGACAAGTGAACTGAAATATGATAAAGAGCCATAGAATAAGCCTAAGAGGTGTGGCAAATAAAAAAGTATTTTCCAGTCTACCAGTACAAGAACAAGAGAACATAAAATTAAAGTAGCTGGCAACAGGTTTAGAAGAAAGTAAATACCATAAGTAGCTAATGCTTAAAAAGCACATTTAAAAGTTTATAGAGGATCAAAAAGTGACTGCACACACTTGCAGAAGAAAAGTTCAATACAATATTATGCATGACAGTATTTCACTAACTCAGTCCTAGAAGATATCTTTGCAAATGTAAAGCAAATTATTTAGCTCCCATTACTAATTTTTCATGTAAATGTGAAAAACTGAAGCATAACAAATCTTCCATGAATTCAGACTGTCCGGAGGTAAGACGAAATCATACATGATCTGAATCCTAGACTATTAATGCATCTATATTTGAGAAAATTCCTGGTGAGCAAAAAGAGTCTGTGTATAAAAAGAAATAAATCCTTTGTCTATAGCTTTGTCCACACTTTTTCCTCACAAAGTTCGGAGTAAATTTATCAGTAAGTCCTTACCTCTGTTGAATAAATTTTGAAAAATTATTACCTTTTATAAGGCAAACTAAATTAAAAAATTTACAATAGCTGTGCAAAACTCCCATATTCTATATACAGGGTTACAAATACCACGGAGTAAATTAGATTACATTTTATTGTATTTTTAGCATGAAGTTAGTTGGCCAGTTTGTTCTTTATGGAAAAAATAGACCAGCTTTAGTAACAGACTAGTTCATATTCTGTCAGTTAGATTAGCCTTCCATTTATTTCAAACATGGCTTTCAGAAGTTTTTCTTTCTTCCTTTTAAATCATCAAGCATATTCTTACACAAGATGCCTCACTTCTGACAGGATATTCCCACTACTTAGCACTTGATAACAAGATCTATTTCCATTACTGATTAGTAGAAGAGAATGCACAGTAAACCTAAGAAACTTGATAAACTATAAATAAGTCAAAGGCTTTTGTAAATAAACATATTCTAGGCATTCTGACTGAGATGGACTGATACCTGACAATCCACACAATCCTGTTTAACCTACTGCTTCCATAAACTGGTAGGAGAAATCTACAGAATGTTCTTTATACGTTTCTTAGAAAAAAAACCCACAGGGTCATGCAGGTTTTCAGGAATATAGATATATGATATTTTAATATTTGTTTAGAAAATAATTTTTAAATAAATTACATTTTTAATTAAAATACATTTAAATTTAAAAAAAGGGAACAGCATAATGCCAGCATACCTGTATTAGACCAGTAGCAAGTAAAATACGATAGCATTTGAGCATCCATGTAACAATACTTTTATCGAAAGTTTCAAAGCTAGCATCTCGATACATTCTGCTTAAGGTACCACTTTACAAAGCATATTCTTGCTCTTTATATTGCAAATTTAAAATTATGGGGTATGTAAAGTTGCAGACAATAGCCTTTTTCACTCTGAGGTACCAAACTGAGAAACAAAATCCCCAGAAGTAATCCTAAATTCACAGTGTGCATATGTAGCTAAAAATTTTTACAGCAGCAACCTTTATTCTGCAAGTCACTCAAGAAACAGCAAGGAATATATAAATCTTTAAGCAGACTTTGTAACATGTATTTAATGGGAGATACATAAAGAATAACTCAACTTTTCCAACATTCCTGTGATTACAATGCAGAAGTTAGTAAACAGAAACTAGCATAAACACACAGAGATACCACCACACAAGCATACACAGTGACTGCAGTTACTAATAGAAATGCTTAAGGTTTTGTTTCAATTTTCTGTTCAGTAGCTGTTCCTTGAAACAAAAGCATTTAATGCCCATTAGGGTTTGAAAAAGATTCTACTGAAAAGGGGTTCCTAGATACCTAGTAAGAGGGGTTGAGGAACTAGCTTATCCAACTGTGAGACCTGGATACTTGTATGTTCAAAACACAAAACTACTAGCTCTCCTGGGTTAATACCACTCTGTTGCTGAGGAAGAAAGAAAAAGGAAAAACAAACCAAAACCAGAGTCCTAATTTCATACTATTCTAAATGGGAGAATTATTTTTGTTGTTGGATGTAAGCAGGGAAAATTTTACTTTCCAGTCCAATATAGTTCTGAACTAACTTGAATTTAGACACTTCTGATACGATAGATCACTTCTACATGAGATAAAGGAGAATCATCATCAGAGACTATATCTATTTAATAAGTTGCTTGCTAATGGGCAGGATAATCACAAATAAGCAGTTCTCTTTCTCATTCTTACTTACAGGTCATATATATGCATACAGAAACCTAGTGTATTGCATACAAGTAACTCCCTCCTTTGTAACGTGCTTACCTCATATGTTAAAAGTTCCAACAAAGTTTATTTGAATATTTCAATTTTTATAAAGACCTTTGATGAAGGATTATCTGAGATAAGCAGGAATCTAGTAAAGAACAGAAGATTGCCAGATACATTTTGAGAAATGAAACCAGATGCTAAATAGTGATGTGGGAATATTATTTTACATGATGCCAGCAAAGAGACAGAGAGGAGAAAAAAAAGTTATGCCTTGTATGCTTCACGTTCTGTGACTCCTGAGAATAATTACTCTGAAAACCCTGATGAGTAGGTTAGTGCTATAAAAGGTCATTAGATACTGCACTGAGTATTGCACAGGAAACTTAAAGGAACTAAATAAACAAGCAAGAAATGAGAACAAGATAAAATAATAATTTAAAAAATAGCTGATCTGTATTAGTTGTAAAGACTTCACAGTTTCAATTCATAGCCTCACAAGCCTCTAAGATGAAAAGAGACTTCAAAGGAAACATTTAAATAAGGATACACAGACTCAGTGGCTTAGGGGAAAGAAAGGGAACTATCAAAAACATGGACAAACATTAATTATCTCTTATCAGTCTCTTGCCCCCAAGTTTGGTTTTGTTTGGGGGAAAGAAAGGGAAAAAGATTTACTTCATATAAGGCAAAGAAGGACTTTCATATTTTGGAACTATCAAAATGATAGTTCAGCCCAACCATACAAAGACATCATTCACTCTGTATGGTGCATCACACTTGTTCTTCTGGCAACTGAATTATACCCCCATTAGTAAACTTGCCCCTTCTGGAACTCTAAATTTTTCCATCCTTCCCAGTTGGGTGTCATCTTTACATTTTTCCTCAGATCATAACAGGAAATACTGCATTAAGAGAAACTGATAATACTCCTAAAACAGTTTGCTATGCCATTCAGTAGATTTATGGTTTTCTCCTACTTCTGAAATAATATACCTTTATCCCTCCTTGAGCTGAACCACCATTTCCAATTTTGCTAGTATTTCTTTTTTTTTTTTTTTTTAAGGCCTTAAAAATTAGGCTCAAGCCTCTAGATCTAATCTAAATCTGAGTCACAGGTTTTAAAAGGTGGTTAAAATAAATAAAGCATTCTAGATGGTTTGTCTAGAGCTTGCTACTGATTTGCACAGTCTCATTACGTATCTGCGGTGTTGTTTACTCTCACATTTATCTATTCTCACACCTAAGAGTTTTACTGGATACAGGTTTTAATCTTGAGGAAGATTGCTCTGAGTAGTTCATAACAGCACACTAACCATTTTTCTGAAGAAGGTAAATTTGGATGCTGTAAAAACTATTTTAAATTACCATATCTAATTCCCAGTATTTTCATTAGTAAAAAAACAGCCAAATAAACAAAAACCTAAATTCCTGCACCATAATTTTTACTTTTTATATCATGTGTTTTATAACATGTAGCATGGAAGCTCCTTACTAAGCTTCAATCTCTTCTAGGTAAAGCAACTAATTTCTAGCTGTAAACTTTACTACTTTACTTGCTTGTATACTTCCTTCAAGATTAAGAGGATAATTGCTATTCTTATTAAATGATACACTTGTTTTAGCATAGTATTTTGTATAAGGCAACTTTTAATCCAAATCTTCAATAACAGGAATCTTTGTAAACCTTTCCTTAAACGACACTCAAAGAAAAATCAACACTTTCTGAAAAGTATCAGGAAAATGTTATCATTGTGCTAGGCAGTGATGAGATCACATCTAGAAAAGCACGGATGAGGACAGATACCTGAGAAAGATTAATTGAAACTGGAACAGGAGCAGAAAGGCCAGTAGAATCATTAGAGAAACAGCAAGCCTACTCTCCAAGACAGGCTTAAATAGTTTGACTGGTTTAGATTAGCAGAATGATGTCCGAAATGGGATATTTGCTCTGTGCAAATACTCCTGTAGTAGATAACTAAGGGTGGGAAAATTCAAGGTAAGCCACAGTTTGCACAAAATAAATGGGTATAAAATATTCACAGTGTAAATTTGGTCTAGACACAGAAGATTCTTAATTGCTACAAAAAAACCAACTTCCCACTAAAAGAAGAAATACTGTTTGACTGTTTGACAATAAGTTAAAGAATAAAATGAAAATGGTAACTGTGGGTGACTGGACTCAGTGATGGAGTAAGTCCCTTCTAGACATATATTTAATTTTGAAAGAATGTTTTGTAGTTTTAATTTGAGAGAATAAATAATTTTCACCAAAGTTGTTGCTTAGCAGGAAAAATATTTTTCTTCAAAGAGTCTCCCAGTGAAAATATGATTTCTTACAAATTTTCAAAGTATTAATGTCAAGAAATGAAAATTTTTGTTTCAAACTTGACAATTACATACAATAAGTAATTGCCTGAGCAGTACTTCCAATGAAAAACAATTTCCAATCTTCAGTTTTGAAATTCCTATTAAGTGTATAATAGCACAAGCACTTTCGCTCTCGAGCAACTTATAAAGTATGCCCTCTCAGACCTTCAACTACATGTATCAAGATAGCTTATTAAAGATTTTATAAGATGTACCATGCAAAATGCAGTACAAGTAAGGCAGTTATAGTGACTAACGTGAATATCAAAAATGTGGTGCAAGGCTCCCACTTCAAACACAAAAGCTAAATTTTCAACTGTAAGTACAGACGCACTTTTTTGTTAAATTGGGCAAAAGAGCTCAGTTTTCAGCAAGAAAACCACATTTTCTAACAGCAGGTATTTTGATAAGAACATTCTTCAGGAACATGATACAAAATTACATACTGTATCCAAGATGTAAATCTAGTACTAATTCAAACCTGAGATGAATAGTTATAGCTTTTCATAGTTTATTATTTCCTGTACAGTGAATAATCCCTTAGTATCAGAAGTTATTCCTTTCCTTAATTACCTAGTTTCAAAATAATTAACAAAGACATAATGTCAAAACTCTGTTTGTGAATATTGACTGCAATGCAAGTTTTGAGTTCAGCTGCTTTAGCTAGGATTACACCCAGGAGTGACCATCCTTATTAAACATCCTACTAAATAATTTTTAAGATTTGAATATACAGAATTTATATTTAAAAAAAAGGTAATATTTCTCAGTAGAGAAGTTGGTATTTGCATCAGATAAAAACCTAATTTAAAAGCATCATATTCGTCAGATGTCTTCTGAAAACTAAACCAACATTGCTCATATTGTACTTCTATCGATACACATTCAGGTGGGAGTCCTTCTAAACAAACACACTGGGGATGAGTGCAGAACCATGGCATCTCAACTGTGCCATCTCATTCGGATTACAGGCACCACAGCAGGAGAACCCACAGTGTAGTAAATGAGGCAAGGTCAGTGAGACCCAAGCACAAAGCATTTTTTGCTTAAGTTTCATTCAGTGCACTTCACTATTTCACAGGCAAATTAAATATATCTACACTTCTTACGTATTGCTTCTGCTGTTCTCTAAACATGATGTCACTAGAGAACATAAAGAAAGATATTTAGCAGGTTCTCAAATGTGATTTAATTACATAACACTGTTGGCATGTGTAAATTAAATGAACTAGATATTTATTACCTCGTAAAGTGGTTTTCTGTTAAATTTTCAAGCTATCAAATATTCATTTTTTCAGGTTTTCTTTAGAATAACTGTCAATAAAACTATTTTTATACTGATAAATATTTTCATTCAAGATATTTGCTGTGACAACAAACCATTATTTCCAGCTATGACATGACATTTGCACCTTGCAAATGTTTCCAATAAAATTTTGTAACACAATGAATCCTTGATTTCCCTCTTCTTTTGAAAGTGACAGTTAATTCTGTTATTCAAATCTTACTCTATCAAGTTAGTATTAAAAGGCATAAAAATAAACTACATTTTGGCCTGATCACTTCTGAATGCCACTTGAGCAAACATGACAAACTGGACTGACTCCCCATTGCCTTTAGTGAATTTTACATCTTGGTATTACTATAGAACTTTGAAGTGGCATTTTCAATTCAACTTACCGGAGAAACTAGGCAGTAAAAAGCCTGTAAGGGAGACTTCACTAGAAAACATTCATCCATTAATAAAAATATCTCTTTTATTCATGGGAAAAGTCTTATTCTCTCCCCACAGCATTTCTATACTAGACAGATGATTCCACAGCTGTCAGTTCAGTTGACATTAAATTACAGACAACACAAACTATTCCAAAAGCTGGACTACATTCAAAATCTTATTGCCTAGGATTCATTTATATTCAAATTTCTAAAATGCTGCAAATGTCAGTAGATGCTTTGATTTTGTAACATCATGCATGCCACTAGTATGTTATTATAAAACATGTATCTTAGAATAGTGGTGAGTATCTAAACTCTACTCTCTGTTTATTCTATCCAGCTTTGCTAATAGTCTGTAACATTGGATTTCCTCATTTGATTTGGGTGTAATGATGAGACCCCAATTAAATACAAAGCAGAACTCTGCCATACTGTTAGAACTCTGGTTCACCCAACCTAAATCTAAAATGAACTGAGAAACACACTTAACTTGTGACAGCTGGGCAACATTATAACCAACAAAGTGAATTTTACCTTCCAAATCAAACCATGCTCAGTGGCCTATGCATTATGGCACTCCTTTAACCTAGCAGAATATCAAAATTACAGTCTCTGACAAAAACTCAAGTTCAGTTAATTTCATAGTTTTGACTACCTGCTGCTGACATGAAATTGTGATTACTTTGCAATATACAACAAGGTGAAAAGTTGATGAAAACTATGTTTTCATCTCCTGTAAATGAAGGAAACCCAGCAAGGCTGCAGGGCAAGGGGCAGCATCTGAAAGGAATGTGTTCTGATTTGATCATGTGTCTTCTGGTTACCAATGAAGACACAGGGAGAAAACACATTTTCGTCTTTTTTAAGAGAATGTTTGTTACACATCTGCAACACTGGGACTGTCTCCACTGACTTGTACTGCCTTGTGGTGATGCAGATTGCAATGCAGGACATGCAAAGATTTGTACGTTAGTGTATTATCTCCTCTCTGTGCTTTGCATTCTGCTTACTGTTATCAAACAAATGCAACGGTGCCACTGGTGGTTCATTCAGACTTGGTTTACAATAGAGAAAATAGCATCTAAAATTCCCATTCAATCTGGTAACAATATCAAAAGCGTTAATGCAAATCTACACATTCAGTGTAAAGCCTCCGCTTGAATGATCTGAATTGCCTATCATTTTGGTTTCATTTATTTCACTAGTAAATTGAATCCTGCTATGTGGGCATGGCTCTATAGCCACATAATTGTAATGAAGACATTGTAATACTGGAAATACAAGAATTAATAGAACCTGCCTGATTGTATGTTCATGCTCCTAGTGCATGCTACCACCAGTGTTCATTATGAGTCCTCTGCCAGCCTATTATCAGCAGCCTGGAACATGAGTGTGCCCTGAAAACTATTTTTAAGTCAATGTCTGTTTAAGAAAAATAAAATTAGCGACTCTGCGCACACTCTAACCCCTAGCCAAATAGCCTGTGTGTGCTTAGAGCTACTAAACCAAGAATCAAACTTTTTAAAGATGATTTTTAATATTAGTTTACCTTTTTGAAAAAGCTTAATTTGCTTCTTCAAAAATTCCATGTACTTGAATCACTCTACAAATTCCTGCGCTGAGCTTAAAAATGTAGGATATAATATGGTAAAATTATTCATTATTTTTATGGATAAATTTGGGAACATGGATGCTCTTGCTGGTGCCACAGGAGACTTGCAAATTTCCCATTAGTTGTCAGTAATGCAAAATTTGTATCTCAGCTTCTATTCAAATACTTGAGTATTAGAAAAGGGAAATCACAATGAAAAGTAATATATACCTGAATAGTTTAGTTATGGTGTTATTTTTAAATTACTGAAGTAATTACTGAAGTATTACATGACCTTAAATAGAAGGTATTTGATAGAAGGTATTGGAAGTAGCTTTACTTATACGGCAGCATAGCCATTTTCACATACACAAACTACCCAGTATATGTTCATATTTAGCAATTTGACAAGAACTCAATGTCTTTGTTTTAACTCACTAAATTACTTGAATTTATAATTCTTTATAGTCTAATGTCTTACTGTGTACTTTATAAAATTAGTATTATGGTTAACAAGTATCTTGGCATCTTAAATTGGAACTGATGCAACTTACCATACTGCAGCATAGTATGCATACAACAGAAAAAGAAATCATTAAATAATTACAAAATTATAGAAACTATAAAAAAAAACATACAGTTTATTGCCAACTAAACTATTAAGTGGCTGAAAATGCTGCATGTGTACATCCTAACGCCTGTGTGACAGAGAACAGAGAAAAGCACATTTAACATTCCTCCTAATAGATAAAGCCCCAAGCTATTTCTAAAACAGGCTCCATGTTTCAAAAATGCTTCAAGATTCTCTGACAAAACCCAGCCCCTCATTACTAAAGAATGATCCCACTTAGAAATCTTTAAAATACTCTGAGGCTGCTGATACAAGATATCAAAAAGATATAATTAAATATTATCACAACTAATAGAAGGCGTCAATGTTTCTAAATGCAAGTATGCCAGTTAAAGGACTGCACAATTAAGAACAGGCACCAAAAACAACATAAAATAGGGAATCATACAAAAACTATGCCCTGTGACAGTATATTCGTTGCATATGCACTCCTAGCCAAAAAAAAATCAAACCATCATGCCTCCAAGTGTGGGATAAGTAAGCTAAAGAGTGCAAACTAAACAGGTGACCTGCAGTGTTAGTTTCAGAAATACTCTAACAACATACCGTTTGCATTCAGTCCTTTTCCCCTTCACAGATGCAAGTCTTGATCTCCACCCTTTTAGCTTTTTAGCACATTAAAATTACATCAAAAATTTTAATTATTATTTTCCAGTGAGAGAGCTTCCAATGATAGTATGTGACTCTAGTAAAGCCTTTGAACATAAAGCCTTTTCCACCTTTATATGATAACTCGACTGTCTGCATAATTCATGAAAACAGATGAAAGACTACTTCCATCTAAATATGTCAGGTAGAAAAATAACTAGTTTGAAATGAAAACTAAGGGTAAGATTTAGATCAGACTTTGGGCATCAAAGCAGAAAGCCAAATTCCTAGCAAGTGTTACAGTGCTTACATATCACAAAGGGTCTGCATAAATACAGGCCAAATTCTGCCTCGCACCAAAATTAAAATTTGACTTTTGGCTAAGTGTACCATGCAATACCAAAGAATCTAGTACACTGTAAATGTTATATAATGCTGAGGCATCCTCAAATCAGATTACACGAGGCACATTAACTACTTTTGAAACACCTATGATCATTCTACACTGCTAAATTTACAGAAACTACATCAGCTATCTTAGCAATGCTTTTAATACAGATATAGCTCCACATTTGAAACAATGGAAGATCTATCTTCAGGTAGAAACATGATCCTTTTAATTTCACTTTTATGCCTGATAAGAGAAATTCTACTTCCAAGTACCTAAAGAATTAAGATGGGTATAAAATTATGAACTGAACCTCTTTCTACATCTATTTAGAGAAAACTTTTCAAGAAGTGATATTCAAGAACAATTTCCTTTTCCAAAGACTCCATCCTGATTTCAAGAACCTTTCTGCGTAAGCATCCTCAATAATAATAAAAAAAATTGGTTACATTTCAATCTGAAATCATCCTCCAAAGACATTCAGTACTTCCACATTAACAACAAAAAATCCTTTTTGATATATATACTAAAGTTAGCAATTTTTTTTTAACACTAAACTTCCACTTTATTCCTCAAACCCCTCAACTATCAAGCCAGCAGCCCAGGAAAAGCTGCTCTTCTTTTCTACCCTTGCAACAACGGTGGAAGTGACATATGAGCAACCTCTACAATGCTGAAAGTCAAATGCACATGGGATAGTAATTGTGGATGAGCATTTCTGATTGCTCATGATGATGCTCTTGCCTCTCATTCCTGAAGTGTCTAGGCACAGCATTAAGACTGTGGAGAACAGTAGGATCTGCCAAAATTGAACAGTTAATGCTACTCTTCCATTTAACTGAATTTTCAGTGCCTCAGAATGTGCGGAGAGATTTCCTCCCACTCTCGTTATTTGGGAATCCACTGCAGGGAAACCTGAAGTCAGGAGTAGCACCTGCTTTTGACAGTATTTCATATTATTTAGACTTCCAACAAGAACAGGTGTTTTAAAGCACCTAGTTTAATTTCTTTAATTGTAATTGTCAAGGGTTGAGAATGCATAACTGTGGAGACAGTATCAATAAGTTACAATGATTTTTTCCTTTTCAAAATTCACACAGCCTCAAAATTGTTCAAAAACAGCAAATACACGCTAGGCCCTCAGTGACTCCTCCAGTTTTTAAAATTTGTGCTATGAAGGAGGGACAAAGGGCACTCTTTCTACAGAACCCATATCAGATTTAATAATTTATTTCAATATGCATCTAAGTAACAGTGTAGGGATTTCACTATTAACAACAAGCAGTAGTTCTTCAGACAATCAAGTAATTAAACATTGGAACTCTGCCAGAGAAATTAGTCAATGCTAAAAGTTAATCTTCAATGGATATTAAAAGGTATGCAAGTGGTGAAATTAATGAAAGAAAAAACATTTATCAAGGGCTGTTAAATACCCTATGTCACCCCATTTGGACGAGGGGGACCTGTGACTGCATATCTCTTGAGATTTGAGGTGTATGTCACAGAAATATTAATATCTGAATTCTTCTATAGGCATCAGTTGTTTTTGAATGAGGCATGGCATTGGACTACATGAATCCTTTGGTAACCATGGAAATAATTGGATTTTGGATGAATCTGGCTTTGGGAATCATTTTTATGTACATCTTTTCTACGTGGACAGAGATGTAAAGCTTTCACATTTGAATTTCATTATTGCTTTCTTGTTGTTCAACACTTTGACAGAACAGAAAAACAACTCCAAGAGAAGCATAATATTTCAATTTTAGGAGTACAGTGAATAATACTAACCTCAGATTGCAGAATCCTTTAACACCAAAGATACAGTATGTGGCTTACTTTGTATAACACACAGCCTCATATAAAGACATTCCTTTTGTGGGTGTAGCAATAAGTAAACTTAATTCAGATTACAAACATATTTGCATGCTAGGTAATAATGTATACTCTTAAATGTTTATGTAAAATCTGTATCCAGTACCCAGTATGAGAACAAGAAAATTAATGTTGTAATTGCTGTGTCCCAGAATTCAGTTGGTTTCTTGATTTGAATTTTCAAAACAATGCACCTGAAAAAGACTAATTAAAAGCCACACAAGAATAACATCTGTTGAAAAAATAAATTAAATCTTAACAAGAAAAGAACTGGTTTTTAGACCTATTTCTTTTGCCCCTGGTTGATCTGTAAAGAACTGATTAGGCCCAGGTTTGCTTATTTTACAAGATCTGACAAGATCACATCTCATGGCCACATAACGATAAACGACTAATTTTCTTTGTTAATGTGCTCATTGTTACTCCAAGGAGTGAGACAAATGAAATGAGGGAAAGGAATTAAATTGTAAGAGTACTTCAGGTAGGTCCAAACATATTTAGCTTTTCTGAGCCCTCAACTCACATGTGCATATGTATTTTGGAGACACTGTCTATAAATCAAGGTTAAGGAATATGCTTATGAATCTGTTTAGTTATCCTACCCATTGAAAAAGATGCTCTTTAATAACACTATAATGCTTGCATTTGGTTAGATTTCTCATCTTAGCTCTCTGGGTATTAATTAGTATGATTACTGTGCGATTAACCATCTTGCAAACAAGAGGACAACTCAGAGAAGAACTAGTGTTGGGTGCACCATCAAAAAATCAGCCATGAATTGTCAATCACTTCTATAGCTGATTTGTGTACATACTGGTTTTGCCCAAATCTATTCTAATCCAAAAATTAGACAAGATCTTGCAAATCAGAACAAAAGTATTTCCAATAAGCAATATTTAAACTTTGTTTAAAAGTAAGGCTCATTTAAAAATTTATTCTCCTTAGAAACAGCATATATATATATATATATGTATAATTAAAATGTATATATAGTTGACAAGTTGAAAGGTAAAATATTAGAAAATTGTGTTGAAAATTCTTTTCTGAAAAAAAACCCAAACCAAACAAACAAGAAAAAAAAACAACCTTGACATCTATGCTGACCACTACTGAGGCTCTGGAATTCGAAAGACCACAGCCTACAATAGTTCTCTCCTACTTGAAAAGGCCTTTAGAACCAAGAATGACATGCAAATGTATTACACTATAAGAAATGGAAGAAAACAGTAAGGACACTATAGCATATATATATATATTCTGAATGTGATTTTCAAGTTTGAAATGTACTGAAAGGTTTTCATTTTTACTATTTAAAACAAAAACTTACAATCATTCTGAAAACTTAAAACCTTAAAATAAACTTGAACTTTAAAAATAAAAATTAAAGAAATTTAAGTTCCTAAGCAAAGGAACTCAACAGTTGCTGGTCTTTCATTTATTAAAAAGTAAAGAAATTTCTTATAAGACAAACAAAACCCATTTTATCTTCAAAAGGTGAGCCTTACAGAACACAATACAAAAAAGTATGTTTCCAAGAAGAAAGCAGTTGCTCAAACATCAAAACCAGCTTCATGACTGTAAAACTTTCATCACAGCAATCTCTTGACAGTATAAGTTTTACTGAGGATTATAAAGCAGTTTCAACTACACTTTTTTTCATTAATATAACTATCTCAGGCCATCCAAAGCCAGAGGCAGTGACTGGAAGGCTATTAGAGAACAATAATAAGCTTTCTTGAGCAGATGTGTTATTCACAGACACCCTGCTGAATCTATTTTTTAAATTCTGTTTCAAAGGTAACCTACAGGTCAAATGCATCGGAATACATGCAATCTTCACTCTCAGCTTTCTAAATAATATATTTTAAAAGCTGGCATTTGTTAGTCTTGGACTTCATTTTGTATTGGGGCTGAAGGGGAAATGAGTGAATTTTTTTCTTCATTTTTTTCAGTTTCAGCTGATTCTCCTCACACTAAATGAGATCATTTAGAAAAAAAACCAAGAAAAGTATCTTTTCTACTAATTTTTTATCATGGCACAGGAAACATAATAGTAGTTTAATTCTCATGCTCAAAATGTTAATATTAGTTCTTTCCCAAGTTATTTATAAATTAAATATTATTGAAATAATCATGTAAATGGTCTAACTTTTTGGTTTTATGTGAACAGTAAACATAATAATAATGTAGCCCTTGAAGTAGCTTCAGATGGTCTATGGATTAATATAAACACTTAGCTAATAAATCTTGAAGTAGTTACATTTGGTGTTTGCAATCAGTTCAACGCAACTGAATGGTTTCTGAAATCTTTCCACATAGGTAAAACAAAACCCACAGAACTTCACACTATTCCTGTGTATCACAAGTTACCCATTCTTGGTTTTCTCTTGTCTTGTTTTTCATTTATAAAACTTATTTTCTTCCTAGAATGTGTAATCAGACAGAAAAAGCAGAAAAATATATCATGAAATGTGGAATGAGAGATTTCATGGTTTACATGCCTCATTACCAAGATTCAGAGAAGTCTAAGCAGTAAATCATGATAGTGTGCACAAAGCCCTAGAAGAAGAGGTCAGCTTGTTTGAACAAGAACATTTACACCACCATTTATAATTTTGTGGTAATGCAGATGCCATTTGGTAGGTAAGATATTGTAGTTATTTTGAAAAAAATAAAATGCTATGCATCAAATTAGATACTATTGTGCCTGCAGGGAAAAACAGAAGCTAGTAAGCTGTATTAGAGAACTGACTTGCTATGTTATTAAGAATATCAAATGAAAACAAATACATTTTATTTACGATTTTAAATAAAGCCACAGTCCAGTGAAGTCTATTCCATTTGTCTTCAGTTTTAAACTGCATCTAATATAAAAATGCATTAAAATGTTCAAAAGTGCATTAATTCAATTAAAGTGAGTAGATAAACTTTTTAAAGAAGCTCTAACAGAGTAAGTTAGAAATTATATTTACTTTTCCTGAGAAAGACATACTGCAAACCTGCAAGCTTTCTAGAATATCTTTATTTCTCTGAAGGAGGCAAATTGTATTATAGCAAAATACAAGCTGATAATCAGGAAAATTAAAATGTTATGTTCCTGGTCTCTCAATTTAGGACAAAAAGCATACAGCTATGGTCACGTTCATCCCACTATACTGCTCTGAATGTGAAAAAATCACTAGTGAACTTGGTCTGATCACCTATAAGCTAACAGAAAGCAAAATTCTCAGATATTCTTCCACCTTTATAGATACTTTGGTAAAGAAGGAGTTTGCTTATACCATGCAATCAAATGAAAAATAGAACACAAAACTCCCAGACAATGGCCCCTAGAAACAAAAATCCTAAAAATATGACTAGATCTCTAGATGACTAACTTTTTTGAAAAACAAAAGATGCTCTTTGCTTGTAGGGATGTATTTTTTTTTTAAATTAAAGTACATTCTGTACCCAAGTATACTTTTTTTTATGCAGACAATTGGATAGTCATTTCTGAATTCACTGATAGATAGATAGGCAGAAACAGACCCCATTCTGACTGGAATTTATGCAGTTAATTACATCCCAAAAATAAACTAAATACAAAGATAAACCAAAGCATATTGAATTTTCTCATGTACAAAAATAAATTGCTTTCAATTATTTTTTTTATCTGCAAGAAACCAATTGCTTTACTAAATGCTTTGAATTGAGAATAAATACACAAAATTACTACGCTAATTGCACATCTCATGCATCTGAGAAGCTGATAAGCAACACATTTCCCATGGCAGGCACCAACCGACCAAAGAATTAACTCATCTTAACTGTAGTCCCCATTGTAAAAAATGTACCTCTTTGCAAACAGCTCTACAAATGCTGAATATTGAGTTAAAAAAAAACAACCTACCTGCACCTAACCCCTATCTTATTAAGTAATTCCAAAGAAATTGTGGTAGCAAAGAGGACAGGCTGGTGTATTCATGATGGCATGCAGAAACAGCCACACAACAGTCTTTCCCTCTGCAGCTCCCACACAACTTGAAGTTATGGTATTTTCCATAGTTCAGTGACAGGAAGGACACTGTGGAGCTGCAACATGATGTTGCAGTGGTTTAAGAATGTAATGCTCCACCTTGTTTTCTCCTTCTAAAAAAAAAAAAAAAAAACAACAAAAGAAAACCAAGAAAAAACCCAAGCCAAAACCCAGAACCATGTGAACAAGGAAGAAACAGAATTCAATAGCATAAATTCAGTTATTTATGCCACGAAAGTGGATTTCTTAAATAATTGTGAAATATTTTCGTATCTGAATTTGATACAAAAGTTCCTTTACAAACGTTTTATTTTTAAAGAAAGCCAGACCATACTTTAATTTACTAGCATTTCTTTATTCAACCCTATGTGTAGAAATGTATTACATGAAAATTTTTTGTATATGTTTTTTTTATATGTTAAACAAAAAGTTTTTAGGTCACTTGCAGCATTAACGCAATGCTTTAGTGTTATGCTTTGTAGAATTCTTTGCTTTTTAAACATTCTTGAGAGCAATGGGAAAAAGGTTTTCCAGGAAACACATTTCCATTAATTATGTTATCATTAATTATGCTATACTGTATGTTCTGTATGTCTATGTGTAGAAAGAAAACATGATAAATGTTCAAGATCAAGCAGAAAAAATGAATGATCCTATGATTAAAGTACAGAAATCAGAATCAAAGTGACTATTTGTGATTCTGTCAATAATGGCAGAGGTAAATATTTAAAAATTTAAATTCCTTAGAACAGATCTTTAAAAACAGAAGATTAATCATGGATGTGTACAGTGTATTTTAAACATACTTGCATGCTAAAAGGTTAGGCACTCACAGAACACCTCAAAAAGTGCATGTAGTTCTAAGTGTCAATGTAGTGAATATTCAGCCTTGCTGATGCTATTGCCTATCAGTACTACTCAATACATAAGCCAAGGTGAACTATGAATATGGTGTGATAAGAAAAAAAAAAAAAGTATTTGGAAGAAAATGAAGGGGTTTTTTTTGAGAACAAGAGTACTCAGTTGTACAGGATACTAATCAAAGTGGAGTTGACACCTGTATTTATACAGAATTCATTTTTTCCCTATTTTTTAATCCATTCTTTTCATTTCATTTTCTCTTCCCTTTATGGAGAATTAAAGATAATGAGAAAAAAAAAGAAGGAGGAAAAAAAGATCTGCCTGAATCATCTTCACTTTATTTCAAACAACTCCTGACAGTGTAGAACCTTGATTACAGTAAGATTTCAGTAATGGTAGATTTTCTGATGCTACCTGCATTAGACCTTGCACCTAAAACCCACACTTTGATAAATCACCAAACTCTGAGATGCATCACTTCAGATATTCTCAGCATATAATTTCAATCAATTCCTCTGAAAGCCCATTTTTATTGAAATCCCAAAATAATTATTTAAAAGCAAAGTTTAGGTTCACACTTTTGAAAACACCTCTTTTGACAGAAGAGGATTTTCAGAGATAGAAAGCATCATTAGCCATTTAAAGTTACTGGGAGATTAGTGCCTTTTTTAAAATGACATGAGTACCTTGAATTGGCTATCCACAAGAGGAGATCTTCAGAGTTTTGTAATCTCAGTTTTAAATAAAATGGATTTAACCAACAACAGCAAAGGAACTGAAGGGAAATCAGTCTGTACAAAATATTCAAACTATTTCATACTACAGGCATCATTATTGATGTTCTGACAATTTAGTAATTATCTATGCAGTTATAAAATAATTTAAATTGATTAATTGAATTGCTCATTTTTCTGCATTTCATTTTTATCAGCTGTTATTAACATTTCATGAGCATTAATATTTATAGATTACAAAGATTACAGAAGCAATTAGCACATTCTGAAATAATATTACCCAGAGAAAACAAACATCAAACATGATTAAATAAACTCAGGTTTCCATAATAAAATAATTTTTAAAATGCAGTTATTTCAGCATCAGGAAATACTGTAGTCTAAATTAGCATCACTTACTAAGAAGAGTATATGCCTAAAGCTGAATAGGTAAAATTATATTTCCCCACTAAACACAAAGTCTGAGTTTATGGTTTTGGTGCACTACACTTTCTGATTAGCAACAGTGTACTTTGAGAGTCCTCAGAAGCACCCGTAGTGCCTCTGTGGTCTTCATCTACAGTGAGTTTGAGTCGAATGGATGGACCAACATCAACATGCCTCCTGGTTCACTGATCTCCTTATAAATTTCACTACACATATATTTATTCTGACCACCCTCAAAATCATACTAGGCAGACCCTGTATTCAACAGCTTCCCTATGAATATAAGGAGCAGGGAGTCTTCAGCTACTCTAGGTGTCGAGATTCTTCTTTTGCTTGTTTGTTTTGGGGAGTTTCTTGTCTAGGGAATCCATAATTTCAAATTAATGGCCTAATCAGTAAATTATATTTTTCTACAATCCTTTTTTCTTCCACGATACACCTTTTCCCCTGTTTTACACATTTCCCTTACATATTCCTTCCAGTGGTTTGAAAATGTCGGTTATGGACTGATTAATAGTAAAGATAGCCCCACAACAAAGTACTGCTTCTTGCCTAGGACCTCAAGGCACTCTGAGGAGCCAAATTATACCTAGGAAGAGTAAAATGGGATTGCATTGAATTAATACAATTTTCCATGTCCTTTAATTTATTTTTTTCTTTCAGTATTTGTTCCCTTATTGGTCTTGACTTTTTTTTCTTTTTTAAACATGGGAGGCAAGTGGAGGCAAAACTGCTATAAGCTACGTCATTAATTTCTATGGAAGGAATACGAGCTATCATAAAAATGATATAATCTGTCATTTTTAGTTCAAATGTTTTATAGCCAACTACATTTTCAAAGAATAACTTTTAATGGGGTTTTTCCATAAACATTATAGAATCCTAATCCTAAACCAAGCAAAACCAAAGTCTTGCAGGACTACTTTAGTATCTTAGCAAATATTAAAGAAGAAGAATAGCTTAAACTGATAGCAAATTGAATTGTTTTGGAAAACTTTTCATCTTGGTGGTGTTAGGCTTATGGGTGGACTCAATGATCTTAAATGTCTTTTCCAACCTAAATGATTCTATGATTCTAAACGAAAAAAACCCCAAACATCTGTCTAAGATGAAACTCTTTCTTCTCTCTCACAGCAGAAAAAAAAAGAGGAGTATTGCAATTTAGTAATAAAACTCAAAATACGTTTAGTATCACATTTACATATTGCTAGAACAAAGCACTTACAGCCTGAAAAATAAGTGTAAATTATACACGTGACCATACCTCAGTGCAACTTAAAACATAATTCTTGTACATGAAACAAATACCACATCAAAGCTAAGTACAAAAACTATCTCTCAAAATTTAAGTGTATAATTTCTGCATAAATATAAAATAATATAAAAGAAGACCTCCTCTTTGTAACATTGAAACATGTATGAAACTAATTTTTGTCATGCTTTTCCTCTTTTTCTGTCAGACCAGGTTATACTGTACATAAAAAAACACTGTTTCTCCAGAACAACAGAAAAGAGAAAAAAGGTCACATCCTAGGTATCATACCTCATGAAAAACAATAAGACAGTTGTAAATATTGTAAATATTGTCAGGGTCAATGAAGACTGAAAAGGAGAAAAATTTGAAATATGAGGCACAGATATAAAAATAAGAGACATTACCACAAAACAGATCTTCAGAAACGATTAAGTCTAAACATTTCTATTTAAACAATGCTGTTACCCTCAATACAAAACAATATAGCAGCCTAAGACACTTCAGCCTAAATTTCTCCTTCTTAATCTCATCCTATTACTCCTATCTCATATGCTATGAAAAGGTAAGGGGGAGGGAATAAAAGATTAACCCCAGATTTAATTAGCTTAACAAGGTCACAGGCTGTTTTATTTCAGAGTCAACAGAGTCAACATAAGTGATATGGTCAGCATGCACATACAGCCATCTTCGATCTTGTACCCAATTTTAATTAAATTGATAGGACTGGCATTTCCAAGACCAAGACTTGAACTAACACCTCTGAAACTGCAGCGGGGTACTTGGTTGATGATGTTATCTCCATCTCCCGTGGAATGAACACTAAACCTCAGCCTATCTGCTGATTCATTTCTACAAAGCCACTAGGTTTTCTGCCATGTTTTCTCTGCATCCTTTGTATTAATGATCTCAATTTATTTTATCCCTCCACTATCAACCAGCATAGGTCTAAAACCTTTGTCTCTATAGGATTTAAGCACCTTAAAATTTTAAGGGAAATTTTATCCTGAATGTTACTATTAGTTCACATTAATGAGGCTGAAATCATGAAGTAGGAGTGGCTTGCACAAAGTTACATGGAAGTTATGTAAAATGCAAGTTAGTGCTTTAACCTACACAATAATTAGGATGTTTTTTCTGCCTCGGTTCATTACTCCAGCACTTCCTGCTGCTGTTCTTTGTTGTAAAGACCACAACTGCTGTTGCAATGGCAAGTATTCACTGACACTGCCAACTGGAAAACAGAATTATATTAAATTTCAGAATCTTCCCGCAGAGTATTTTTGGAAGAATCTGCTTATAAAGGTTATCTTTTATTTGAAGAGCTGATTTCTCCTCAGACCCTCTCCTAGCTCATTGCTCCATGAAAATCTTATAAAAAGATTAACTCATATGTGCTGCAGATTTCAAGAGGCCCTATTTAATCTTCTGTGCTACGGCATGTCTCTGTTGGATAAAAGGACGAACTGTAGAGAACTGGAAAGAGATTTCAAACTGTCTCTATACAAGCTAGGTGCTCACAAAGCAGCTCCTGGTATGTGCAGACTCATGCTGCAGGAAAACCAGCCCACGGGTTGGTTGAAACTTGGTGCTTAATGTGGGCTGAAATGGCTCCATGACACATCCACATACTATCACATCAGAACTGCTAGCTGCAGAGATGTGGTGCACTACTAGCCTACTATGCCACAAAACTGACAGTAAATAGTTTGTAGTGTTGGAAAGACTCTTACTGAGGACAGCGTAGCAGAAGAATACATTAGGGATGTATCTAGGGAGACATAGAGCTCCCTGTAGTTTACTACTGTCTTCTTCTTGCACCCCTGTTTGTAGCAAAACTTATGTACTAATATGAATGCATTAAATGGCTTCTATGTGTGCACATACAACCCCATTTTCCTCTTAAGAACATTTTTTATTATTAGAGTATATTTTGCAGAATTAATTACTTTGTAAACCAAGTAACAATGAGAACGAATCTTGTTGCAGAATCTTGCTGCAGTTACTTATGTGATTAAGTACAATTTAAACTAGCAGGGTTTAAAAAAAAAAAAAAAGGGAAATTTCAATTCTTATGTTTTTCTATCAATGCTCTAAACTGCTGCTGCACAAACTTTTATCCACATACTTCACTCTAAGCATGCAGATGTTATCATTATAAGACTTTTCAAGCAAATTACTCATAGACATTTATGTTTACAGGACTGAGTTACACAGACCATGGTAGTCAGCACAGTAGAGAGATTATCCTAAAACTGTTTCTGGATCTTGTAATTCAAGCAGCATTGGACTGCAATATACCGTGGAAAAAATATGGATCCTCAGGAATGGGAGTACTATGTAAACTTGCAATTACACTTAAACATTTAGGATTATAATGAGATTTTTTTTACAAGATAAAGTTGTAGAATCTTCTTCTACCATTACTTTTTTTTTTTTTTAAATACAATGTGCTTTCATAGCTTTCCTTGCTGGTATTACTCCAGCATTAAATGAATGAGCAAAGACATTTCTTCGATGCTTCCTGTCATCTCAGCTTCACCATTACAGTGCAGGTAGGTCTTCAGTTAATGACAGGACCGAAGGCTTCGCTGAGCTAAAATGAGAATGACCCATTTCACCTTATAAAAACTTAGGTTAATTACTTGGCCCTGTCTGATTTTCTCATTTTCTAGAACTCATTTTCCAGATAGAACCTGAATGGTGATCTTGTAATCTTCTCTTTGTTTCAGTATCTATAACTACATCATACAATGTGGAGCTTTACACACTTTAAACCAAATACAATATTTTTATGGACATATTAAAAATTGCTAGAAAAATAATTTGTGAGCTTTCAGTCAGGAGTTATGTGAACAAATCTAATGTACTGAGACATAGCTCTTCCCTCCAAAACTAAAAAAAGTTAATACATTTCAAGTTCTACACTGAGAAGGTGCCCCTTTATCTTAAGTGAAACAGACTAACAAGACAGCTTCAACTACATACAAAAAAAGAAACAAATGATCAATAATTTATATGAAATAGATTGCAACCAATCTTGTGAACACATGTTTCTATGAGAAACAAGGTGCATGAAATATTTTGGGGAAAGAATAAAGGATTGAATACAATCTATTCAAACAGTTACACAGTTAACAAATATTTATTATCCAAGTCTTTTTATAGTGGATTATCTACAGAAATTCTTGCAAATTCCTCTGATGAAAGCATCTGTAAATGTGCACACCTAACATGTAGAAAATATAATGTAAGTTATAAAAGTTTACATTACTTTAGAAAATAATAGCAATAACTTACTTATATTGAAGTCAGCATTCAGGTAAGCTTTATTTTTGTTCGCCAATATTTAAGTTATTGTTGCTTCTACAAATGCAAAGTAATAGTAATTTCCTGTGTGGACTCCATTTTTTGTTAGGAAATATGTCATCCTTTTCACAAATGAAATGGAGATAATTTAAGTGAGGACTGTCATATTAAGCCTATCACAGAGGAAGCCTAAGTGAAATCAATAGCCAAATAAGAAAAATTTGACCACATCTGCCCGGCTTTTAAATTATTAAAAGATGCTGGTATGCACTTAGGAATAAAGTGAGCACTGGGCGCCACTTACCCTGCTCTAATGGCTTACATATGCACAGAAAAGAAAAACAAGTGAACTCTTAACAACTTCACATCCTTATAACACATTTTTGGTGAGAAGTCAGAAGGTGATGGAAACCCAGGTAACGACTGCTAATTAGCTTTAAATATAAGAAAAATCAATAAGATTGGCCTGGGGTGGCATAGCTACTGAGGCCACTGACAGCTTAGGCTGGGTCTGTAAATTAGAAAGCAATAAATAGTTTAAAAAATTGCCCTGTGGGGGAGCATGCAGCATCATGCAGAAGGATGTGCCCAATGTGAAACTTCTACATCACAAGGAAAAGTTTCCATAGCTTACCATTAAGAGATACTAAGGGACTTCCTAAATAAAAAGCAAAAATGTAGCCTGTTGTAAAATTCTAAAAATGACCACACATCTAATTAAATTTATTCTCAAAAAAAAAAACACCTGAGGAAAGAAAAACAGGCAACGTGAATCAAAAAGTGCAATGAACTTTGGCAATGAGAATGTTAGCCCATGAATATCAGAACAAATGCTGGCCTTGACTGAAATGTTGCAGAAGTTCCATAATATCCATAAGTAATGAGAAAAACTCAGTCACTTAGGATAGAACCCCTTAGCACCAGAAAAATGGAGGGAATCAGCCCAGCTGAGATATGTAGCACTAGAGAACATGAGAGATCATGAGATCAGGAACAGTACACCTGAACCACAAAAGGCTATATTCTCAACAGTTCCTTTTTTCAATGCATAATTAAATGTGCTGCACCCAGCTGTATTTTTATTATTCTAGAAGTAGAGACTGAGAGAAGGTTCAAACAGCCTATATTTATTATACTGGGTGAATAAGTCCGCCCCTTTTGAAAATACATTTCTCTGTAGAATCTCTCCTTGCACAGTTTGATTCACATATACACAGTTTGGCTGCTATATTAAACTTAATACTAGATTTCCAAAAGTGTCTATAGAGAATTTTGTAGGTATAGTATAATGGATTTCCTAGATGGTTTTGCAGCCTAATTAAAGTCTACTTAATAGTTATGCAAATAAGAAGATAACACAGATGAAACCGATTCCACATTCTTAATTACTCTTTTCTCACATGTAGTTTTTGAGTATTAAACTACACCACTTTCTTATAGTAAATTAAAAGATAGATCTTACACACCCCCTCAACCCCTGTCAGATTAACAATACCAGGTTTGCACTATTAAGGTAAACCCAGACAAATTCTTTTTCACAAGGTTTTCAAGGAATTACATTCCCTTGATGAAAATCAGGCAGCCAAACACTTCAAGCTCAGGTCAAGAGATCTTCCTTGTTCTGGAATTACATTTTTGGGGTTTAGATAAAGATCCCAGAATCATGGAATGATTTGGGTTGAATGGGGCCTTTAAAGATCATCTTGTAAAAAATCACTCCCACACTATTCAGAACTTTAATATAGTTAGAGGTACTTACAGCTAAACCCCATCTTCTCAGTTTATCATCACTGGAGGAAAACCTGTGATGGTTGGGATAGAGTTAAATTTCTTCATAGTACTTTTACAGTGCTATGTTTTGGATTTGTGATTAAAACAGTGTTGATAACACAGGGATGATTTAGTTGTAGCTTAGCAAGGCTTACATCAAGGCCTCTTCTGCTTCTCATGCTCCCTCAGCACTGAGTATGCTGGGGATGCACAGGAATTTGGGAGGTAACACAGCAGACCCCACATAACCAAAGAGGCAGTCCATAACATATGACATCATGCTCAGCAATAAAAGCCAGAGGGAAGAAGGAGAAAGTGGCAATGTATAGTATGATGGTGTTTGTCTTCCCAAGTAACTGTTAGGTGTGATAGAGCCTTGCCTTCCTGGAGATGGCTGAGCACCTGCCTGCTAATGGGAAGGAGCGAATGAATTCCTTGTTTTGTTTTGCTTGCGTGCACTGCTTTTGCTTCATCTATTAAACTGTCTTTATCTCAACTCAAGATTTTTCTCACTTTTCCCCTCTGCTTCTCTCCCCCATCCCACTGAGGGGGAGTGAGTGAGCAGCTGTGGGGGGACTGAGCTGCCTCCCGGGGTTAAACCACAACAAAACCACTTTCCATTGTTTGTTTAATTATATTTTGGAATGACCATTGACTACTACTAACTTGCTGTTGATTAGATGTGGAAACTTGGGATCTGCCTATGTCAAATAGATAATTCATAAACGTATTTTACTTTCTCTTGGAGAAGCAGATGGTATCATTTGCTTGCATATGAAAGCCTCCTTCCTTAGAGTTAAATTAGCTGCTTGATCATTTGCCATGATTTCTGAATTTCATTTGCATATACAAACATAAATTATCTTGTTACTCATATGACTATATTTTCATATATATTCACCCATAATTCTAGTGGGGAATACAACAGGTAAAAGTAGTATGTATTAATGACTAAAATTCAACATTAAGTATGTGCTCATGTCCCATTAGCTTCATGGGTTTAACATGATGTACTGAATCCAGGACCAATCCATACCCTATGCAGAACAAGGTGTATGTCACTATTAAGAACACAGCTTGTGATAATGTTCAAGTTATGATTTAGGACCCCAAGAAACACTAGAGACTGAGCAAATATAAGCAGACACAGAACGGCTTCTAGTCAAATTGCTTAATCAATGTTAATACATATTTATGTATTCCCATCAAAATCATTTGACCTTACCATACATACATACATATGCTTACAGAATGGTAGTATAAATAGATACTGTCAGTACAGAGACAAGTGACTCATGAAGACAGAATTTTAAATTGTACATTTTCAATTATATCCATTTTCCTTTCAGAAAATAAAAACCTGTAAATACCATTGCATAGAATTATGAGCTTTCGATCTCTGGATTCTTTTCAATTAAGGAAGAAAACATGTTATTCTTTGCCCAACTCTAGTAAAAATCAAAGCAAGGAAAAAATGAATAAGATATTAATTTGCATTTAAGTAAAGAAAAAAAACTGTAGATAATAATCTAAACATCTTCAGATTTGTCTGAATTAATATCTGCTTCAGAAGAGATAAATATAGTACATGAAGCCTACATGAGAAAGAAAAGCAAAGAAACATTCTAGAAAGTGGAAGGAAGAATTACCAGGAAAACAAAACCAACCCCCCAAAAAACCTGAATCAAACTTTTAAAGCATGAAGTTAAATAGGAAAAGGTCTTTTTGCTAAATAATATAAAAAATAGTGGATGGAAAAGAACAGAGGAGCAATAATAATAATTAGTTTCACAATTATTAGGAACAGAAAGCTTAACCAGGGATACTATGTACATCTGGCCACTCATATTCAAGCAGGAGCAGGAATAGACAAGACTTTTTAAAATACTTGTAGGAACATGGAAAATATTATGAAAAGGGAAAGTAAACTTGAAAAGTATTACAGGTCTCAAATAAATTTTATGATAAACATTAGGAGGATGAACCTTTAAAGTTTAGAAACAATGTATTCTGGACAAACAAGCACAAGCTGACAATAAATTGAGCTTGAAAAACAGATGATTTCTAGCTATCACAGAAGCAAAGTCAATTCTAGGTTTATGTCCCACAACACCAAGCTAATGAACTATATGAAATTGTTTTGCATATGAAAAGAAGAGGTCTACTTCCTATTAATCTAAAATTATCAACACAACCACTCAAATCCAACAAATCTTAATATTAAACAATATTTTTGAGAAATTATGCCTCCTTTGATTATAGAATGACTCAAAATTTTTTATGTATGCTCAGAACCAAGAATAGCACTACAATTCCATTTAAAATTGAACACAAAATCTTTAATCTTCAAATAAAGTAGACTAAGGTGATAAAGCCTGGGGATAATACTATAATTAAGTTGAAAATAATAATGGAAAAATGTTTCCAAGAATAACTAATTAAGTTTTGCTGAAATCTTTCAGAATTGTTTTTATTTGGAAGAAGACAGAAGATCTTAACATCAAATAAAATGAAGTGGCATAACTGATTTTATTAAAATCTTTACATTTATTCCAGTGTTTTCATGAGTTTTTTTATTTTTTTCTGCACTGCTGTACAGTATTCCATGTACTTGCTTAATGAAAAAAGCAGTTTGTTAATCATCATAACATGCTTTCTAGTCCACCAGCTTCCTCCTTTTACTCTCTAAGACAGAAAATAATTTATTTTCATAAAAATCAATAAGACGTACTTGTAATTTTCAGATCATTTCCCTTTGAGAAAGTGGCATTGTGAAATGACCACAGTGCGCATTTATTTCAAATGGAAAGTTTCTTTTGAAAATCCCAGCTGAAGTTCTAAAACACAGATGACATTCTGCTGAAACACAAGTGTACAGAAAAGGCATACAGCAGAGGTAAAAAAAAAGATGCTGTGTACATTTCAGTTCACTTCCCAACAAACCAAGACTTGCCACCTACAGTCTAAGGAAGAAAAGAGCTGCGCCTTCCTACCACAACTGCGCTCACAAGACAGATCATGGACCTCTAGTAAGGAAACCAGTTCCACAGAGGAGATGCAATGCACTGAAAAATTAAGGTCAGTTCAGAAAAAGACTTGAATAGGTCATCAGAAGTGGCTTTGCGCACATTATATTCTTTACTTTCTGCTGTTTCATTATTTTTCATTTTCCAGCCCTAAAGCCTATGCCTTCACTCAAGATCAGATGCAATATTTTTCAAAATTGAAAGGCTAAGGTTATAAACCAAAATAAAACCTGATTTTAAACAAGATTTCAGTTTAAACATGTTCATAAGGAAAATAAGGGTTTTCAACCTACAGCCCAGAAGCTGGAAAGTCACTGCCAGCAAAATCTTATAGTGAACGTCATTTACTTCAGAAGTGAGGGATAGAAAGAATAGTGGTTGAGAGAGCAGGAAGTGAAGAAAATGAAGAGGAAAGCCTGACAGGCCTCAAGAGATACGTTTTATTTCCTGTTGTGAAGATTATTCTTCTGCAGCCAATCACGACATTAAAGGACACACAGTATTGTCCCCAGCTATTT
>JAVSBS010001240.1:11809-28973 GCA_033124195.1 Coracias cyanogaster
AAATTTGAAACTAGATGCTTGGCTTGAGCAAATCATTGACAGCAGAAACAGCAGAGCCTGATTAATCAAGCATTTGCATATTATTTATGCTAAAAGAATATTTATGCTCACAGAGGCTGTAAGCATCAATGCAACATTCTTGCATTAATTCAGTACTTATTGGCCTTTTGCTAAAATTAAGTTTGGGATACTAAGTCACTCCTAGGGAGAAGACTGTGGATCAGAACTTAACAGACTTTAAGTGATTCAGTCTGTCAGTGGCACTTGTTTTGGATATGGGCGAATAACCTATAATGAAAAAAATTACTTGTAAACTATTTCAATCTTCAGTTCAGTTCAATCTTCAAAGTTCAGTTTGCTGTGTAAACTTTTTTAATGTTATGTGAGTCATACAAGAGGGAAAAACGTATTTCTGTCATCTGATAAGGTTTAATTAAGATCTAGGTAATTTTACAGTTTTGGCTTTTCTTAAATATTAAAAGTGAAAATAGAAGATATTTTCAAATACATTTTCTAATCTCAAAAAAAAGCTTGCATTATGTGCAAACTTTTTCATTCTCTGGAAGAAGAGAAATTCCAGTAACTACTGCCACAGAGACAAAGGCTTCCTGAAGGTCTGTTTTCCCTGAGAGTGACTTCTTACAACTCCAGCTGAGTTTTGTAACACTTGTCTTGACAGACGGTTAGTAACTGTGGAAAATGCAGCAGTAACAGTCACAACACTGTTGTTATGTCATTTAAATACACTTCTTGAAAAACAAATGTTTTTACGGTTCTACCAGTAGTTTGTTCCATCTAGTTGTAGCTAAGCAACTGGCATTTTGACAAGATTCTGCTGTCACTGTTAATGTCCCAAAACATATGGTTTTCCAAAACTATAATTGCAATTTAACAGTGGTAAAACAACATGGCTACTATCATGGGATGCAGCCTTGCAGATCTTCATGCTACAAATTAAGCCAGAGGTAATTACATTATCATTGCCAGAAGCAGCCAATCCATTTTCTTACATAAAATCAAATGTTGAACTACATAGTTTTAAGATAACAATTTTAACAGCTATTTGCATAATGTGTAATGAATTATATCAAGATTTCATAGCACTCCTACTGAAGTATTTTTAAAAAATATTAAGCATAATTTAATCACAGTAATCCTCAACATCTGTCACTTTTACATTTTTAAAATCGGCAGCAAAACATAGCTTGATCCTATTCTGTATACAAAACTGTGAGCTGTAATACACATTCTTCATGACCACTAGTATGTTGCAGTGAGTTATCAGAATTGACCTCATTAATCTTCCTTACCGGAAGGCCCATTGTAACATATAGTATGGTCATATTTTAAAGCATTCAATCTATGTTCATTCCTTCTATACAAAGAGTAGTCTGTTGCCTAGAACCATAGGTCTGTTACCATTTTAGTGCATATTACTAAATAAAATACACAAGGTGAAGGACTAGTCCAGAAAATAGCAGTTGAACTTCATTCAGTTTTCTGTTCATTGGAACCTGAGTGGAGACAAACAGTCTGCATACGTGGCTCATATATATTATCATTAATAAGATTATTAAATTTAAAAGGCTGTTATCATAGAGCTGCAGGTTATCATGAGCTTGACTTGAAGCATATGATTAAATCCCAGAGACTTCAAAGCACATGACAGCAATAAAAAGAATCACTATCATGTTTAACTTCTATTACACTTTCTAAGGAAAAAATACTCTTGCAAATTTCCATATTGATGATAAAATGTTTTATCTCTTCACAAGGACAAAATAAAAACCAAGTACATTTGTTTTATCAGGTATATGATATCTACTTTGAGTAGTTTAGCTTTAAAGTTTTACAAAAAGTCTTCTGCAGTTCTGTCTCTTTGAAAATAATTTTTAAAAAAATAATTGTCTTAGAGCTTTATGTAGTAGTATTTCCATAACATCAAATAAAGTATTAACTGAAATTACTAGAGTTCACGCCTTGATTCAAGGCCTTACATTTGCCTGAGTTCCTAGTGAATGTTTTGTCTTTACTAATTGCACTTATGTAGGATATTACATTGAAATTTGTCCAAATTCCTTTGAAAATATTCTTTTCCAATACACACATATTCAATTAAAAATTTCTTGTTTATGTCTTCTTCATTTGTGCCCTTGCTCTGCTTTTGGTATGAAAAACTGATTTTATAGTCTCTCTTGCTTTTCCTTGCTTTGCAACTGTTTCCTAATGTTTCTCATTCAGAATATAGTAGCATAATATAGGAAATGGAGAAAACATATCTTTCATTGATTTAGTTTTAATTAGAGGATTAAGAATAGTTGTTCCTTCTCTAATTTTCTGCCTTTTAAACCTTTCTTATTGTTCATTGGTAAAGAGGGAAAGTAAAGAATTGAGAAACCTTAACCTCTATATTAAAAACTTTGGGCTAAAGAGCCAGGTTAAAATGATGTTGAAAAAAAGTTGATATTTGAATATGGAAATGTGGTCCCAAATACAGGAAGAAATATTGTTTCAAAATACCTATGTTATATTATAAGATCAGTTTGCAATTGCAGGCTGCGAGTTACACTTTAGACATACTTCAAACCACTATATTTTAAATCAATAAACAAGGTGTGGAGCTCCATACACACACACACACATAAGTTTGCACGTTTTCTGCATGTTGGATTAGAAGAACACTTACTTCTGTCTCCAAAGCCTATCTCACCATTGCTCAGTGTGTAGGTACCTTACTGTGACCAAAGTGTTTATTTAAACAGGTACAACTGAGGCTTAATTCACCACAGACATAGCTCTCAAAAATAAACATTTAGATCTGAAAATAGCTTAGTGGCCTGCACATTGCTAGTGAGATGAGCAGGAGGAGGTAGCCATAGAATGTGCTGCGCCTCTTTGAAGTAGGGCCATTTGCAAAAACTGTTGTGAAAATACTGGCGGAACTTCTAAAAAGAAAATAAATTCATTCTCCTGCACTGGCCTAGTGGTATCCATTGAAGTTTTGTTTTCCCTTACACATTATAGGAAAAATGCTAAGAAATAACAAATCTTTTCTTGGAATTTAACAAAAGTACTAGCTGTTCAAAAGATACTGGTTGTAATGAGGTAACAGATACCACTTATACCATTTACACAGTTGCCTCTATTACTTCATTTCCAAGCTCAATATGCAGCTCAGGAGCTCTCAGCTCAGTTTATTTTAACTGCCTACATCTGGAGTAAAATTAAACACATAGTTTAGTCTTCTGCCTTAAATCTAGATTTCAGTGAAATTACTCCATATTGCCCATGTAGATAGATGAACTTTTGAGGTTTACATCTATAAATGTTCATAACTCCTTCAAAGTACACTGTTTAATTCAAATTATTACTGTGACATTGCAACATGAGGGTTTTTTTTCAGGAGCTAAGAATAACTTATCAGATATTGTTTTATTACACATTGATATAAACAGGTTTGTTTTGACTGAGGAGAATAAAGTTATAATATTGCAAAGAGATTTATTGCCTATTTTACCATAATTTTATCTCTTCTTTGAGAAAAAAGACCAGTTAATTATTTTATAGTTATATACTTTTTTATTTCTGGAGACTTTAAATTGTTCCTGTGATAAAACAGTGACCTAAGAACCTTGATGATTAAACTGGAGATTAAAACTTCACATTTTTAATGGAATTTTGAAAATCTAATTGAATTTTTTTCTGGTTAAAGGATGTGACTAAGCTTGCACGCTGAAGAAAATCCTGACAGTTTTTGGAAACAATCTTTTAGTTGCAAAGAGGAAAAAGTGGCTGATGTGTAAAAGCAAACTAGTAGCATACTCTTTTAAAGTATATAGGTTAATACTGAAAGAGGAACATCTAAACACTGAAAATTAAATAATCAGAATCAAAATTTGGGAGATATTTTTACTCAGTAATAAATGGCTGTGAACAACATCGTGTAAAAAGTCATTGGATGAAAATATTTTTGTGATTTAAATATATAGATTGTTTAGAAATACATGTATTTTTCTGTTATTCAGATGACAAAATCACCTATATAGTGTCCAGAGAAGTACAACTGACAATTTCTTAGAGCAACTAAGCCTGAAATCAGTTTTCTCTATGCTTTGTCTGAGATGAAGTAAACTCTATGCAAAACCACAGAATGAAACATTAAAGTTTCTCAGGCAATCATCTGACTATTTTGTCCTGCTCATGTCCAAACCTCCTTTTATGTCATTTTTCCTCAGCAGAGTGGTTAAAACCAATTAAGCTTTGCTAGACAGAACTCATCTGCTTGTGTCTTCCCAGAGGGCTGCTCTGAAAAGATTTTCTGGACCATATCTCAGCAGTCTGTGACCACAGTATATACTGTTGATCACATTTACTTCCTATTGACGAAAGCCTGGTGAAGCTTGTGCCACAACTTCTCATTTGTTTAATTATGCACTAATTAGAAGGTTCATTGAAGAGAAAGGAATGAGAGATTCATTTTTTTTCTCCTGGTGTGAAGGGACTGAAACACAGCCCCCAATTTACTTTTATCTCAAGAACAACACTACCTGATAACATCCACCTCTTCTTTAGGTGCTGCTCATGCATTCCAGAAAGACGAAAGCAGACTGAAAATTAAGTGGACAAGCAGGCAAAAGGGAAGTAGACAAACTCCCCAAGGTCCTTATTAGAACTTATGCCTGGACATGATGACATGGGGTTTTAAACCTCTGAAAGAAAAGGTGAACATCTGCTATCAGACAGACTACCACCAATGCCTCTGCCCCACCCCTATCTCATGGAAGAAACTGGTGGGGAAAGTAGTGCTGCATCATCTTGTGAATGCTGTTATTTAGACTGAGGTTACATCTGCTCAAAATGTAGATGGGTGCTCTAAGGCGGAGGTGCTGTATTTATCCATTGGCTTCAAAGCCTCTTTTTAAATTTATCCCTTCATGACTGTTCTTTTGTTTCAACTGAAAAACTAATAGAAGGTTCAGATATTCAAATAGGCAGCCAAAACAATGAAGTGGTAAGAAGTAGCAAGGTGATGACTTGAAGACAGCTCAGTAAAGGCTGAGACAAAATGCACAGTGGTTAACACAACTGTGACAGAAGACTTTAAAAAGAACACTCCTCCGTAGAGCCAGAGACATCTTATTTTTAAGTAAAAGCACTCTGTGTTTTCAGTAAGCAGCAACAAGCAGCAAGATAAAGGAAGCTATTAAATGTAATATGACATCCTTCAAAATATTGAAGGCATGTCCCATTAAAAAAAAAACAAAAACAACAAACACAAAAGTATACTAACACTCTTGAGTTAAATGCAAAAATATAATACAGCATGTTATAATAAATTTTTATTAAGAACTTAAGGAAGGCATGAAACTAATGCCAGAAGCCTTGTTTGTGAGTGTAGTGGGTCTGGCTAAGCTGGTTTTCCACATAGCAGCAGTGTTTTTGTTCTGGGAGCTAGAAGGGTGTTGATAACACACCCGTGTTGTGACTATTGCTGTGCAGTGCTCGCACAGCACCAAGCCTCTTCCCAACATTTTCCCCCCCACCAGTGGCACGGCGGGGGCAAGATCTTGGGAAGGCACACAACCAGGATACCTGACCCAAACTGATCAAAAGAATATTCCATACCATATGACATCAGCTCAGCTATAAAGCTAGGGAAAAGGAGGAGGAGGGGAGGGGCCGTTCTGTTATCCTCCAGAGCAACTGTTACGTGTCTTGGAGCCCTGCTTCCCAGGGGGCGGCCAAACATCACCTACTGATGGGAAGCAGAGAATAGAACTTTGTTTTCCTTTGCTTCCACACACAGATTTGCTTGGCTTTTTCTTCTATTATTAAACTGCTTTTTGTTTTTCATCTTATTTTCCTCCCCTTTCTTTTTGCTCTGCTTGAGGAGGGAGAGGGGAAGAAAAGGGGGAGGTGATAGAGCAGCTTGGTGGGCACCTGGCACTCAGCCAAGGTTAACCTACCACAGTGAGCAACTTATTCAAGGATCTGCCTCAAACTGAAGAACATTAAAAAAGATTCTAGAATAAACCGGTGAAATGAACAGTAACAACTTGACAGACCCAGAAGGTATTATTCGAAGTATGAAATAGCTGACCTATTTAACTGTGCTGTGTATGCTGTTAAAATTGCTTCATCAGAGTTAGAACAGAGGGTGACAAACATAAAGGTAATTTGAACAAAAATATTCTAAAATAAATCCCTCAAACCTGCAAATAACAAATATGACTTATATACTGGAAAGAACTGGTGGAAAATTTAATAGACAACAGATTGTGCACAGAAGCAAACACAAAATCATAGCAACTTGTGATATGCAAGGGAAGAACTAGCCATTGGCTTTGGAAGAAAGGAGTCACATCTTGCAAATAATCTGCTAGAATTCTTTAAACGAGACACTGTGTTTAAGAACAAGAGTCATCAAGTTGCAATAGGCTATTGCAGTCTCCATGAAGTTTTTGACAAAGCTTTTACTAAACCTCAGAAGAAAACTTGAATTAGCATGGAATAAAAGGGAAGTTCATCAAAAGCATAAACAACTAATAGTAGAATTAAAAAGTAGGAATAAGTGGTTTGTAAGTGACTGAGGCCGTTATTAGAATCCTATAGGAATTAATGTTAGGATCTGCTATTCAGTTTCTTCATCAATGATTGCTAAAAGAGTGTGAATGAGATGACAAAGGTTTTCAACACTACTAAGTTATTCAGGGTGGTAAAGATGAGTATTGACCAAAAAAAGTCACAAATGAGTCATCTGATGCCAAGTGGCTGAGAAAGAAAATGGCAAATGAAATTCCATTTTTATTAAAATAAAATCGCTTGTTTAAAGAAAGCCTGTTCTAATTTCAAATATACAATTATAGGATCTAAACTATGAAAAATAATTTGGATGTGAAATCTATAATTTTTATCCAAACAACAGCTCAGTGGTCAGTAATTATCAAAGCATCAAGTAAAGTGCAATAAAATTATTAGGAAATAAATGCCTGACAGAACAAGAAACATCATAATACCATTATACAATCTGCAGCCTGCCCATATCTTCATTACAGTTCTGGTCAGGCAATTTCAGAAAGGATGCAGAAGATGCAGAGAAGAACTAATGAATTTTTCTATGAAGAACAAATAAATACGCAATGACTCTTCAGGCTAGAAAAGACATTAAAGAGACCTTTAAGTACACAGAATAGCCTGGAAAAAGTAAACAGAAAACAATCATTTCTTGACCCTTATATTAGGAGAATTAATGGAAATTGAATAAAATTATGAGCTAGCATTTTTGAAACAAACAGAGGAAAACACATTTCCATGTGTCCTACCAGTTGTAAATGTCAAAATTTTACATGGCTTAAAAAGTAATTGGACAAATTCATGAAAGTGAAACTCATAAAAGTACATTCAATACAAAGTTACAATCAAAAGTTCAGAAATTTAATTCTGAAGAAATCTTACTTATATGCATGTTGTGTTCTTTCTTATACACTTCCTTAGACATCTCTGTGGATCCCAGTTCTGGTGGATTTCTGATTTTGTGCAGCACAGTTCTTTCTACTTCATTGTTCTCTTATGTTGTTTGATAATGAGAAACAGTTTCTTTCTTACATATTATATGAAGGTAATGACAAGATGAAAGCATTAAAAAACAGAAAAGAAAAAAGTTGTGTAATGCAAAACAATTTAAGACCAGTACATCAATTTGACTTATAAATACTTTCTAAAATGACCGCTTTAACAATACATTCTGAGTTACCATAACTTCTGAAGAGCTGAAAACAAACAGTGCAATCCCTTCAATATTTCAAAGTGGTGTCTCTAAAGTAGGATACTTTAAAAAATATATTTCATCCCATATCTATTTTTCCCCTCTGTAGATTTCTTTTCATGTTCAGGAGCTTCATGGGTAATGTTCAAATAGTTATTGAAGTTCTTTTGATTTCACTACTCCTTTTTTTCTTTTTTTCCTCGTTTACAATACTACATTTGTAATTGTCAAATAAGTTTTCAATCAATATTTAAGTATAGATTCCACACAGCTCTAGGAAACAACAGATTAAGAATATTCTTTTCTAGCAGGGAAACAAAATGCACTATTTCTCTAGATACACTGAAAGCTTAACACCCTCAGAACCGATTTTTAAGATTGCTTTTTTCTTTCTAATAACACTTTTTTTGGATTCTAAAAACTAATCAAGGCTTTGTAAGAATCTGAACTAGGTCTCTTGAAGCAGAGCTCGAGTTATATCAATGTCTCTATCTGCATCTGACTCAAGAAAATTCATCTTCAGTTCCTAGCTCATTCCTTTTACACCTGTCTGCCTCAGAGTTGACTTGTACCTGGATATGACATTGGCTGAACTAACATCCTCTCTTCAGCTCACTTCTTGTTACTTAATGTCAAATACTATTATTACAAAAGTACCAGCTGGAGGCTGGGGGAATAGCTGAGGTGGTTTCCAAATGAAGATTTTAAATCACAGCAAAGACATACAAGTTTTTCATACTTAGTGTATTTTGACAGAAAAATTAGGAATTATGGGCAGCTAAGTCCACCTACTCAGAGCAAGAGTTAATTAATTTAATTCTCCATTTTATGAGATTAACGGGATGGAAACTTCCTAAGAATGTTGAGATGTGTTGGTAAGAGAGATAAAACTCATGCTGTCTAACATGACAGATTCCACCCTTCCTTTGGCAATGTTGAGGTCTTATCTGGAATTTACTGTAATAAAAAGAGTGATTTCTATTTTTAACATGCATTATGCTGACACAATCATTAGTAATAGTACCATATCCTCATTTGTCTGGCCACGAATGGGTAGAAATTCTCCATGTCTTCTAGTCAGCTTCTGTATATAGCAAAATCCTATAGTTTATTTGGTGTGTTTAAGCACATACCTTTAAACTAGTTTTCACTGAAAGATCATCAGTTCTCTGTCACTTGGTATTTCTGTGTACTGTGGAAGGTGCCTGACTTAGTTCATGTTTGTAAAAAGCTGTGAAAATGAAGAACACCTTAGGTATTCTACCTTAATCAATAATATCTGTATTTGACTAGAATCTTCAGTTCTAATCTACAAGGGCCCTACAGCACAGTCATTCATAAAAACCAGGCACTGACATGATCTGCATAGGCAAAATGTGCACTTCTGCTAGATGTGTATTCTAGCAGAATTTTAGTACTTAGTTCAAAGACTAAGATTTAGGATGGAGTTCAGCCCACCTAATTCACCCATTTCTTTGCCAAGGGACATAACCTGTAGTCCATTCCTCCTAATGTAAGGACCTGAAGTCTCCATTCAGGGGAAAAGGAAAGGTGTCTAAAGATTCAATTTTCTCCTAAATATAGGTCTTTAACTGGAAAGTTAGTGACTGAAGATGGGTGGAATCCAGTGCAGCAGAGCTCATCTGAATACATTCAAACACTAGTGCTCTATTGGTCCTTTGAGCCTTTTATCTGCAATAAACATGTTTTTTAAATTAGACCAATTAGACTCTTATTGGCTCATAAACAGAAAATGTCACTAATTCCTAAGTATATTTAAGAGATAGTCTAATTTACTGTCAGATTGTAAGATTACTCCTTGCAGTAATCAGGCTTCTCCAGAGACCTTTCTAAATGCTAAGAACTGTACACCTAGCTCTGGATTAATAACAGGTTCAAGGAAGAAGATGTCTTCCAGAATAGGCACTTCTGAACAAGCATGTGTAACTAAGTTTAGTCTCATAGAATATTCTCAAGTAATTAAGGAGGCATTTAATTTATTTTGTATAAGGTGTTCAGAAAACAGGTAGATTAGATAGTCATGTAGCTATAAGACGTCTAAATTCCAGTTTATGGAAGGCTTGGTTAGATTATGTTCTTTTAGGTGTGTGTGCTGACCATTGCTTAAGCAATTGAGAAGTTTTGTGTATTGCTCGAGTGAATTTATGTGCTTAGATTTCATTTTAAGCACCCAAGACTAATTCTGGATATGGTTATTAGCATACTGTGATCCAAGGTTTTGGGACTCATATATGAAATAAATTTAAATGCTAAGCTGGGAGCTCGGGGAGGGAAAAAAAAGTTTAGAAGACCTGATAGGAATTCAGAAAGAGTCTGTTGTACTGATACCCCAATATCCTATTGTGTTCAGACTAGTGCAGTCTGAGGAACACTAGGAGTAAGTCACATAGGAACCAGGGCAAGAATTGTCAGTGACACAAACATAGGAAGGTGAGCAAGAGGGTGTTTGTTGGATCTAAAGAGTACTGCATGCCATGAAGTTGAACATTAATGTTTCAACTTTAATCTTATTGTGAAATATTTTCTACTGTTGCAAAAAAGACACAGAGACCATGTGGGATTTCCTAAAAAGGTCTGCAGCTTGTTAAACCTGTGAAGTCTGTTTTATCCAGAAATAGAAAAGCTCCAGCTGGCATAGGGTTTCCAGTTTTGGCAAATGTATTTCAAGAAGCAGTTGGACCTTCTGAAGAGTCTTGAACAGGGCACCCCAGTATGACCAGAGATCTACAAAATAAAATCTGTGGGGAAATAGTGAACAAATGGGAATTATCTAGACAAGAGAATAAAAGCTTTGAGAGATATTATAGTTCTCAAGTACGTGAAAGACTGGGTTAGTGAGGAAGGAAGTGTCCTCTTTTGCACAATGATGGAGACGTACAGAAGAAGCAATGGGCTTAATTTGCAGTAACAGAGGGTGAGATTAAATTGTAGGAGAAACCTTCAACAACAGCAAAATCGAAGAGCTGGAACAGTGTAGAAAGTGAAGTGTTTCCAGTACTGGAGGTCTTTGAGAACAGATTAGAGAAACATCTGGTAGGAATGATATAAATGTAGCCAATCCTGTCTAGAAATCAAGTTCAATTTGACCACCTTTGGGACCATTGCTTCTGTTACCCATAAATAAATTCAATTTGACCATCTAATTCCCCCCTGCTTTTTAAAAAAATATAGAATTATAGGCACCTTGGTTTTTTGAACTGCATGTAATGAATGTCTGGTTTTGGCAGTTTGATTCACATATTTTTTAAAAGACTTGAGAAGGCCTAATGGAAAATAAATAGTTATTTTTTCAATACCTCATCCAGTAGGCTTCCCCTTATCTGTCTGACTTACTGTTTATTGTTTCAATGTATTTGGCTGTTTTCACATATCAAACCAATACAGGAGATATCTACGGAGGATAGTTACCTCACTTGAACTTTGTTTCTTAAGTTTCAGCCACATTCAAGAATAAAGCATTGCTCTAGGTTAAAACCTTCAAACAGAATTTTCTTCAAGAAGCCCTAGTTTGAAATTGGACTTTGGCAGCAGGAGAGTAGGGAAAGGAGTCTTCAGCAGGATACTTCTTTGCCTGTTCTGTTAATATCCAGCAAAGTCAGATCTAGCTGTAATTCCCTGAAGAAGAATTTTGCACACATGCTCAGTGAAGATTTGCTAAAAATCTGTAGCTACATTCTCCACATAGTCTTGTGCCTTGTTCTTCTTCCTACATCGCTAAGGACTTTTTCTGTAATTGTCACTCTGGGCTGCTACAGACCATGGTTAGGTGGGTACCTAAAAAAAGTGGGTACTGAATGTTCTTAGTGATTCCTCCAAGGCTCGTGAAAGAAGAATCTGTCTGACAAAAATTCAGATAGACTAATATAAATTCAGACAGCCTCATTGAAGTGTATGTGTTGAAGGAAGTGGTCTTGTTCCAGGAAACTTGGAATAGAAATATAGGGACTTACAGTTAATTTTGGGGAGAGAAACATGTATGGAATTTATATTTGTCAGCAGTCTTGAAAGAAAAATAGGAATTAAGATTTGAGGAGAGAAACTGAAGACTTGAGATTCTGTGGGATTGCTTGTCTTCGCTTGCTGCATTTGGTCACTTCCTGCTGGTTTTACAATGGGCACATGTTGATAAACTGTTTGGGATATATTACTGTCTGAAATATCCTTGGAGGTTTCATACAAAGGACAACTTTGTAAGCTTCTCTTCTTGCCTCAGAAATTCCTCAGTTTGTAATGGGACCCAGCAAAGAGATCTCTGTACAGTTAATCATTTCATCCCTGCCACAGAAGTAGAGAATGCTTGTGTCTGTCAAACTAGATATAGAAAAGAGGTAAAAAAAGATTCATCTTGCTTTTATGGTAGGGAATTTTGACTGTTAAAATATTTTTGTTTCTATCATTTCAGAGAATGCACTACCCTCAATGTTCAACATACATGAGCTTTAAAATAAACTGAAAGATAAGGAAGAGCAAATTTAATTTAAAGCACAACAGTTTGGTTCTATGCTTGTTTTTTTCTCTAAGACTTCAGGACTTGGCTGAATTTTTCTTTTTTTATTTGCTTAACAATGTACCGGACAGCAGTACAACATGAAGTAGAGTAAATATTCTCTCTGTTCAGTGGTCAGAGATTTTCCATTACACCCATCTTTTGCAACTATAGCAACATCTCTGCAGCATATGTATCAGCCCGTATTACACCAATCTATAAAGGGTTCTTTTTTTTCTATATTTGAGACGTAATAGGCACAAAACACTACATCACAAACAGGTTTTATACAAAGGAAATCTACTTAGATTAGTTTTACTGTTTGAAGTGAGCTTTGGTAATGTAAGACATGGAATTTATAGCTCTATTAAAGAAGACTCTTTTTGATGGAGGAATGCAGGGGAACAGGAAATGGAATTTTAATAACCCACAGCACCTGCATGTTGTTTTGTACATGACAGGGTTATAAGTTCTTAGTCTCATTAAGTTTGATGGTTCTACTGAGTCTCCAGGTCCAGGAGGAATGGGAATATTAGAAGGAAACATATTTTGAATGGGAAAGAGAAGTTTATAGTATTTTAGAGAAAAGCCTGCAAATATTATGATGAAAGCCCCTAATATGAATAACTCAAGCCAAAACTAAACCAAAGCAAACCACAAAATACTCACTAGTTTAAGGAAAACCTCATGTTTTTAAGCCAGCTCCTGGATTCTGACTCCTTATTTCAGGATCTTTGCTGTCATCAAAGCTGAAAAAGACAGAATTTTAACTAATAGGAAATAAAATATATCAAGAACAGTTTAATAGCTGCATAATGGGATCATTTTTGTATTGCTTATGTTTGCGTGAAAAGTCAAAGACTGGACATTTACGCAATGCAGACCAGTCTCTTGTTTTCCATTTGGGATAGTCTTAGTTCTGGTCCTTGTTATGGGTAAACTGACCTTCACTCACAACAACTGTATTTCATGCTGGTTGCTATCCTCAGTCATTACAGGAGAACATAATCCTTGATCCTCGTAACTGAATGGTTTTCTTGTATTTATTTACTAAATCTGTTTTCATAGAATCATAGAATGTATTGGGTTGGACGGGACCTCTAAATGTCATCTAGTCCAACCCCGTACAATAAGCAGGGTCATCTCTAACTAGGTCAGGTTTCTCAGAGCCCCATCAAGCCTGGCCTTGAATGTCTCCAGGGATGGGGCCTCTACCACCTCTCTGGGTCAACCTGTTGCGGTTATCAACCATACATACATTAAAGAACTTTTTCCTGATGTCCAATCTAAATCTACCCTTGTCTAGATTAAGACCATTACCCCTTGTCCTATCTCTACAAACTGTTGTGAATAGATCTTTCACTGCCTTCTTATAGATGCCTTTCAGGTATTGGAAGGTCACTATAAGGTCCGTCCGGAGCCTACTCTTCTTCAGGCTGAACAACGCCAGCTCTCTCAGCCTGTCTTCATAGGAGAGGTGCTTCAGCCCTTTGATCATTTTCATGGCCCTCCTCTGGAGCATCTCCAACAGGTCCATATCCTTCTTGTGCTGGGAGTTCCAGAACTGGATGCAGTACTCCAGATGAGGTCTCACCAGGGCAAAGTAGAGGGGCAGAATCACCTCTCTTGATATGCTGGCCACAGTTCTTTTGATGCAGCCCAGGATGTGATTGGCCTTCTGGGCTGTGATTGCGCATTGATGGCTCATGTCCAGCTTTTCATCCACTAGTAGCCCAAAGCCTTTTCCACAGGGCTGCTCTCTAGCATGTCTTCTCCCAGCCTATATTGATACCGCTGGTTGCCCCTGCCCAGGTGCAAGACCTTGCACTTGGGCTCACCTCTCCAGCCTGTCCAGGTCCCTCTGGATGGCATCCTGTCCCTCTGGCATATCAACTGCACCACCCAGCTTAGTGTCATCAGCAAACTTGCTGAGAGTGCACTCAATGCCACTGTCAATATCATTAATGAACATATGAAACAACACTAGTCCCAGTACAGACCCCTGAGGGACACCACTTGTCACCATGTTCCATCTGGACATCGAGCCATTGACCACTGCTCTCTGGATGGGACCATCCAGCCAGTTTCTTATCCACTGAATGATCCACCTATCAAACCTGTATTTCTCCAACTTAAAGAGAAGGATGTTGTGGGCAACTGTGTCAAAGGCTTGCAGAAGTCCAGATAGATGATACCCATAGCTCTTCCCTTGTCCACTGATGCAGTCGCTCCATTGTAGAAAGCTACTCATTTGGTCAGGCAGCACTTGCCCCTAGTAAAACCATGCTGACTGTCTTGAATCACCTCCCTGTCCTCCATGTGCCTTAGCATATCTTCTAAGAGGATCTGTTCCATGATCTTCCCAGGCACAGAGGTAAGACTGACAGGTTGGCAGTTTTCTGGTTAACTCTTTCCCTACTTATCTAGTATGAAAGTAATCTTAATTTTAATCTGCAGTATACATGCTAGCAGTTCTCATATTTGCCCCACAAGAAGTAACATACATTAGCAGAACAAAGTAGAAACTCTATGACAAATACTATGGACAAATGAATATTTTAAAGTGTTTTAAAAGAAATTATAAAGAATAATTCAACTTCTTACTTCCATTCTCCATAGCACTCCACTGACTTCCACCTACAAAAGATCTCTTTTAACTTTGGCATGAATATAATAACCTATCCTTTGGAGTACATTCATAAGGTTATAACCTTCCATTTAAGGTAATGTCATTTCTAATACAAATGCTTTTAGAAAGGTGTTGAAATACACTTTAGAGAGAGCTGAGCTCAACCTCCGAAGTTTGAACAACTTAAAAAATCATAACTTTCTTATTTATCTTGCACTAATGTGAATAATCTGTCCTAGCCATTAAAAATAAAATAAATATATTTAGAGTTAAATTTTAAAATTATAATAAAAATCATTGTTTATGTCATCACACATAAAGAGATAACTGGGTCCATTTTTATATCCTTTTATGCTGAAACTGGAATATTAATGTCCTTTGTAAAGAAATAAAAAATAATTCACTGTTTCTGCGTGGAAGGTGATTGATGATATGGTCCTGAGAGATGCCAAGTTTAGATTCAAATAGATTTGCAGACTCACAGTTAGATGGTGAAAACCTTTTACACATATGTAACAGACAATGGTGCTCCTGACCCAAAGCCGTGTCTGTCTCACCAAGAAAAGCAGGTGCCATTAGAAAAGAACTATGCATGTATTACTGTAGGCAGGTGCATATTTTTCCATGTGGAATCATAAATGAAATGTAAGTCTGTCTTCCTTGCAAAAGGTTTATAATGAGACAGAAGAAGTGCCATTGATTTATATGAGTTTTTGTAAAAACTTGTTACCTGTCTTTGGGGCCAGCAGATGCATGCAAAGTCAGACCGACCAGTGTAGCTCTGCTTGCATTAACCAGAAAATCAGCACTGGCAGAAAACTGAGTAGTTTCCCTCTGAATAAAGATCTTGCAGTATTGTGCAAATATGATGCCACTGTTGTACTTCCACTGCAAGAGCTTTAGCACCCATTAAAGCTGTGCCTTAAGTCTAATTTGCAATCTACAAATATATCAGATGTTATTAACATAACCAAAAAAACCCAAAGAAATTACTATGAAGGTATAGTATGTTTGCAAAGTGGTCTGGACTCAAATGACATCTAGCATGATAAATAATTGGGTCAATAACATAATCTAGTCAGTTGTTCTAACCCTAACAATGTCCAAACTTCACAGTAGTTAAATGTGGTATAAAATTCTGCTGATTTAAGATCTCATTCAAATTCCTAGTATCTAGATATCTGCTTAAATTACAAACAAAAGGATTATTTTGTAGCCTTAGTATAAGCAAACTCTCACATGGCCTCTGAATCACCACTTCAGCTTTTCCTTATTATCCCACTGACATTGATTGTTGCCTCTGTAGCAGGGCTGGCAGAAAGGATACGTGTCTATACCCTTCTACGATTACTAAGATTGTCCTAATGCAGATCCGCCTTCAATGGTGATACCAGCTTGTGAGTTCATCTGTGAACTTGATACTGAGTTCATGCTTCCTTCTGCTGACTCTGCTGTACAGTTATCTCCTGTATATACTTGAATTCTTGCTTTGAGGAGTCAGTAACGTCATACAGTAAAATGTTCATTCAAATTATGTATCAAGTGACAGACTTCTACTGTTCATCAGGATGCTGAGAAGGACACAGAGTTTTGGAAAACACTTTGGAAAGTTTTGGAAAACATCCTGAAGATGATGAATGTTTCTGACAGAAATTATTGCATAGATACAGTTAAAATGAACTTCAGCTTATCCTACAAGTTTCACTGAGGAGGCAGTATTAATCTGCTGAGGACAGCATTGTTTTGTAAATTTTTTAACATGAAACTATGGCAGAGGGATGAGGTTCAATCTTTTTAGATATTTACAAAACGCCTGCTTTGGTAGCTGTAGAATGAACATGTTTAAGCTGCAGTGATTCTCAGAATTACACACTTAAAACTGAAGTATTAACTGGTTTCAGATTTTATTACTCTCTATTCAGTAATCAAGCAATTAATCATATGTTTGTACCAGTGTTCAGGGATTATATTTGAAAAGATTCCGGAGCCTGCTGGTCATGGTTTATGTGCTACTTTGAGCAAGTGATGGAAGAGGAGCAGCTTTCTGTAACTGGTCAGAGCAAATCCTCTTCTTACCTTTCCTCACATTCTCTCTCTGTTCATTAACAACTTCTGCCACTTAGGGAATTTATTGGAGTTGCCATCTCTGATCATAAACACACTCTGCTCAGTTGTTACACTATCTTCCTGTAGAGAAGAGGAGTTAGTCACAAAGTCCAAGTCACATACACCCTGTAGCTGCATGCCTGGAAGCATGAAACCC
>JAVSBS010001241.1:9771-36541 GCA_033124195.1 Coracias cyanogaster
CCACCCACCGGAACTGGCCCCAGGGCAGGATGTCAGCATGGTATAGAATAGACACACTACTTTAACCCTGCCCTGTCCGAACCAGGACACCAGGAAATCCTAGTTTCTTCGTGGCCTATTTGTGCTGTGTCAGCACATTAAGACATAGAATTACCTTTCAGCCAAACATATAGATATTCTGAAGATTACTTCCTCCACGTGTTGCTTGTAGACAATAACGGTGTATCTCCACTGTGTATATCGATGTTAACAGGCTGCTTAAAACAACACTGACTTCATAAATCCATTAGAAGAGGATCTGCATTATCAGTATATGTTTAAGTAGCATTCATTCACTTAAACACAGGAAATTAAATAAATGCAATGGAAAAAATCCCTGATATACACTTATCCATGCAAATAATTAATGTAATTAAATATATCTTTTCAAGATTGTTAGTAGAAAAATGTTAAAAAAAAATGTGAAAACCATTATAACAAGTAAAGAGTATGTGCTTATATAAGAGTACAGTTGTTATATCTACTTAATAAATATTCAATAAGGTATTAACCTAATTTTCTATGTAAGTTGTTCTCTTTTTTTTTTTTTTTTTTTTTATGGGAATGACTGCTGTTTTATTGTTGAATATATATCAGATCAAAAGAATCAAAAAGCCCAAAAGTCTACGTGTTATGCTGGTGGGATTGGTCACTATGATAGTAGGTATTTTATTATTTTACTTCTTATTTTCTTTTGACATATATCTTTAATTTGATATTAGTTTAGATAGTACAGTACATGCAATGAATATGTTTGTGTATCAGTCTCTGTAATGCAGTTCTGGTCTTAAATTGTTACAAAAATGTTTTTATATTGCAGAATGATATAATATAGCTGCATCTTTTCATGTTGGGTTCAGAGGATTTTCTTTTCTGGCTTCTTGACACTTACTGTCCAAGTGAGCTACACACAGGAAGAAAGTACCAAACATCTGTGTTGTCACTGTGGGTACCCCTCAGAGTCCAGTAGATGACTTAAGAACTATTTCTTTGCAACCTGACTAGACCAGTTTGTTAAGGGAAAAGTGGATAAAAACTGAATCTATTTAGTATTATCAGAAGGTATCTTTACACACGGCAGTGGTCAGGGTGCGAGTAATACTACGTCAAGCTGTTCACTCTACCTACTTCTCCATTTCTAATTAGCCTGGGTTTTTTCCTTCTTTCTTTCCTTTTATTTTTTTTCCTGTTTTAATTCCATAACAATGAAACAAGTGTTCATGGGCAGATAAACTATCTCCCAGGGAGGGACATTTGGTATTGTTTCTTTATGCATTAGAAAGAAGGGGCAAAAAAGTGTTTACATTTCTGTATAAGATTTTGATATGATATTATTGCACGTAAGTTTGTTACAGTTCTGGGAAAAAAAAAAATCACTATATTGGTTCAATGGGAAGTAATTTATGAGTTGGAGATTAGAGCAAACGTGTATTTCATTCAATCAAACCTTATGGGTTTATAAACATCAGTACATCTAGGACCTGAAATAGAATTACCAATGTCTTTTAAAGATCTATTGTTGCAGTAGCAGCATATTTGTGGAGATAATAAGGGGCCATTTGCCACTTCTCAACTGCACCTGCAGTTTGCACTGATGTCTGCTCAAGATGTACCTGAATGGGTTTAGTCTGTATGCCCTCTGAAACTGAGGTCAGTCAAAAATTGTCTATCCAGTTCAGTGCCCCACTGAGCTTTATGTGACTTAAAAAGTTCCTGCCTTCCTAAGCAGGGCAGATCAAAGAGAAAATGATGATGTGACTATAGAGTTATTATTCCTGGTAGAGAGAAGCCATTAACATTAATTACCCACCCTCTGAGCATTTTCATGACTCTTGGTCATATAGCTTGTGGTTCCTGTGTTTTAAGCCTGCTAAAATAGATTAATCCACTGAGCAGTTACCTTGAAAGTCATATCTTTTTTCTATATATTTTTAGGAACCCCTTCTAGCTTGACATACTTCTTATCCCCTTTTTGGTTGTACTAAATGCATTATAGTTTCATTTTGGAGAAATAAAGATACAATTTTCAACACTTGATATGCTTAGCTGATACAACAAAAGTAAGCTTCCCTTATTCAGTTGAGGCTAGAATTCTTGAGGCTGAAATATTTGTTGACAAGTAGTCCATCACATTCTGTCATTTCATAGAAATTTCTGTCTTGTATAGTGTTCCCGTATTAATACAGGGGGATGAATGCAAAAGCAGGACTTTTCTGCATAATGTTTAGTCCATCTGTATAAACTTCAGATGTCTTTTCGACTAAGATTATTTTTCTGCTGTTCAATTTGAATTCCTCATACCTTCATTGGCTTCTTAACAGGGTTTTCTGTTTCAGTGCATGTTGTATTTAGTAGAGAAACTAAATGAAACCCCACTATCCCCATTTGTCTTTAAGGCAAGATAACCACTTATGCAACTTTCAGTCCAGTTTTGGTCACTGAAGCATTTTACTGGTTCTGATTAGTCCCACAGAGTGGGAGCATCCTCGTCTTGTCAGTTCAGAAGAGTCATTAAAACTTGTGTAAGCTGTGGTGATGCATGAGCTGGGGATATGTAAATTCCCTGTTAGTGAATGCATTCTTCATCTTGTCAATTTTTTGCTACCTGCTGTTAACACTGTAGGTAACCCAGTGCAGCTGATAGAGGAAAAAATATGGAAATCAGATTGCTTGTAAAGAAATCGCAGAGGTGAGCCTTACACGTTCAGAATTAAACTTATTTGGAAGAGCTTGTATTAAAACTGATTTTCATGCCATTTGGATAGAACAACAATGCAACGTAGCTTCTGTAAAAACAGATTATAACAAATCTGAAATTTTCCTTTGGTATAGAAAGAAAAAAAAAAAACAACAGAGGAATTAGCACAGCAATTAGGTAACACTTCATACTAAAAATATTTTTTAATAGGAAGGATTTAAGTAATATCTTGCTTTTGAGCTTTTTTCATTTATTCTGCTGGCTCTCAGTGCAGGAGGTTGTTCCTCTCAGCTGACACCAGTGTGGAGTTGCAGGGGTGATGTGTATTTGAGCTGACCTTGAAGAATAGCTCCATTGCAACTGAACCAAGCAAATCACTTAAGGGTTGGTTTTGTTGTTTGTTTGGGGTTTTTTAAAACTTGCAGTGATTTTGAACAGTTGCGTTTTTTCTTACTAAATGCAAGGTCAAGTACTATTCTTTGTGCACATTTCAGTTCTCCCATGACTACCCATCAGTTTGACAGTTTGATTTAATGTAAAAATATTTGACAATGTTTAAACTTGACTGTTGATGCACTCCACATTATAAGAAGGAACAATTGTATTTAAACTGATTATTATTACCAGTATGCAAAAATTAACTGTGATATTTTTTCTCAGTCCAAATAATTTCCAAAAGTAATTCACTTAGCAAGTACCTGCCTATTTTCATCTAAATTTGTTAATTCCTCTTCCGTGCACATACCAACTGCATTGTAATGTCCTTTTAATAATATGTGAGTAAGTACCTATCTTAAATCAAGGCTTTTAATTCTGTTTCAAAAAAGTAAAGGCAAAATTTGTAGTTAATCCAAATCAGAAATTGTGGGAGTATATGACTTAGTAACTCACAATGTAGCAGAGACATTCTCACAAGAATTATGTTGGTTTCTTTTTAGAAATTCCAGCAGCATCAAACTACTCCTACTGTAGTTCATAATAACCTGCCTTATCAGTAACGTGTTTTTCAGACAATCACAGAATCACAGAATGGTAGGGGTTGCAAGGGACCTCTGAAGATCATCAGCAGGTTCACCTAGAGCACGTTGCACAGGATCATGTCCGGTGGATTTTGAGTATCTTCAGAAAGGAGGCACCACAACCTGTTGTGGCAGCCAATGAAAATTGGGTTTCCTCTTACCTGTAATGATCCTCATACACACAATGAGTGTACAGCAATGCTACTAGTGCAGAGCCATGCACCCAGCACTTTTTTGAGCATCACCATAATGACAGCATGGGTTTTGCCTGTCAGAATCATATTTTTTATGTTCAATTTAACAGCACAATTCAGGGTGGCTTTTTTGTTTTCATTACTGCAGATTCTTTTCCTTTTTCTTGTTTCACATTCGTAATAACGTTAAAATTTTATGAGCATTTTAAAAACATTCTGGTTGTGTTCAGAAGAAATACAATACATAGTGCTGACGATTATCACTTGGTTACTAGCCTCTATGATTGTTTCCTGTAAAGAAACTTTTGTGAAAGTCATTATGATTAACAATTGAAAATAAACAAAAGGAAATTTAATTTCAAAGACCTTTTTTTTTTTTGTTCAGGGTTCTGCCTCTGCTTAAATACTTTTCGGTTGTTACTAAAATTTTCAAGTTATTTTAAAATGATAATAATATTTGGTGATTTTAAATTTCAAATAATTACCATTATTGCTTTGTTTCTCACAATCAATCTGCCTTTCAGGTATTCTTTTTTCTAAAATAGTTTTTAAAGTCGTGAACCCTTGGTCTTAATCAACTGGACTATAAATGCATCCATAAACAACTTCATCCACTTAATTGTGACTTCACACTGGAAGTGCATTACGTTCTATTATTGAGTTTGATTCAGAAACAAGTATGATTCAGAAACAGGACACATTATTCCAATATTTCCCAAAACGACAATATAGCATCTGCAATAATTTATAAAGAAAAAAAGAGAACATTAAAAAATGAGTCTTTGTATCTTCTCCCACCTGTCTTTCCTCGCAGAGAAGAGAGTAAAGAAACCCCCTATTTGGGAAAAATGAGTATGAAAAAGAGTTAGGTGGATCTAGTATCTACTTATATATTTGTAACATCACTAGACACTTTTCAATAAATGGCTTATGTCCTATTTCATAGGAGAGTAAAAAGTAAGTTGTCTTGAATAGAAAAAGATGTAGAGCAGTGTTGGGAGATGAAGTGTCTTCAAACAAAGCCCCAAAGGAATTGTGAGTCTGTAGGAAGGTTGGATGGTCTTAAGTGGAGGAACAGGAGCTGAGCTGTGGTTCGATAGGCATTGTGGGAGAAGGTGATCATCCCAATGGAAATGGGACACTGGCATGAGAGCCTCTGGAGCATATGAGTGGATTTTTAAGACTCAGCAGTTTTGTTGTTTGTTTTTTTTTCTTTTCTGCAGGTCAGTCTCATGTCCTTATTCCAAGACAACATCAGCTATATCTTAATCTGTACTGACAGACTTTTTGCCTAATGTGCTCTTAAAAATAGTTTTGTTTTACTCAATCCTTTTTTCTTCAATGTATGGAGTGCAAACTGGTTATTCCTGATTAAAGGATTTTCTAATTACTTTATCATTTATTTCTCCTTGCATTAGCCAGTAAATATGGATAGAGTCAAGGCTTCCGCATTGTGCCCTGTTCCTGTGCCCTCTGCCTAGCTTCTCATGTTACCTTTTCTTCAATCCTCCCACATGATTTTGAAGGATTGGGGTATCTCTAAGTCAGGGGTGGAGAGTAATTCTTTTATGTTTTCCTAAGTGGCAAGAAGGAACAGTCTTTCACTCATGATCAGGCAGGTTCATATCCTACCAGCCACTTCTCCAGCTTTGTCCCCACATGCTGTTCCAGCATCTCCAGACGTCAATTTTCAAATCCTCATTTCTGTGTGGTAACTTGAAGATTATCTCAGACATCTTTGATCATATATCCTAACTTTTCTGCTTAGGTAAGATGTTTATAAACTATGTAAGTAAAAGTAAATATGACAGAAAAAAACACGGTGTCCAGTTAGAAAAAAATGACTGAAATACATTGCACTTCTGATTAACAATATATGCTTTTAGCAGTCATTTGCTTCTCAGTATATTTTATTTAATGAAATATAGATTCCTTTTTTATTCAGCCTGAACTGTGAGGCACTCTGGACACAGTTGTCTGGTTGGGCATAGAAGAGCCTCAAATGGCAGGTAAATATTTTACAAGCAGCCTTTGTAGTTACTGAGACATTTCCATACAATCATTAACGAGTCAGAGCAGAACCATTTCCATCTGCGTGGCAGTCAGCAAATCATTTTAAGAAGGTTTTCGCATAATGGTTATTTGGTACAGAGATTGTTCCAGTTATTAATGTGAGGGTTTTTGCAGAGCTGGTGAACATTTCTAGGGCTACGTATGGGTGACTGACTAGACATCACTTGTATTGCTTGATTGGCAGAGACAGCTCTTGAGAAAAAAATGCAGAAAAGCTTATAATTGAAAAATCAAATTTATGTTAAAAAACATTGAAATGAAAATGTGCCTAACTATATTCTTTCCTTTTATTAATTACTATAAATTAATTAAAATAACAGAGCATGTGCAATTTTTTCACTCAAAATCTTGACATCAGTATTCCTAAAAGAGGTGCTAACTGCTTTGTTTTACTCCATGTTTTTGCAGTTGTGGAGTACTTCATTAGTTGTACATTAAAAACATCAGACAGTAAATATCTAATGTCTATTTAAAAAAAAAAAAAGTTATGTATGTGGAGTTGTTAGTTAGCATGTTTTCTTGACAATTGTTTTTTGACAAAGTGTCTTATTTTTAAACTAAGCTTTGTCTCCTGAGATATACATTAACTGCAGGTTAAGATTAGTACACAGGTTAGTCAGAAGAAAGGATGACAAGAGATTTTTAGATGTTAAGAAAAGCTAAGTTGATAATAGGCATGATAATAAATGGTCAGTAATAAAATCTGAAAAATGATATTTTAATGCATACTGTGCCACACATGTTTTGAACAAACTTAGGTTGTGTGGTGCTTCACGCCTTAAATTAATCTCTTGGTGAACATGTCAAACAAACATGGCTTGAAAATGGAAGCATGAAGTTTACCTGGGTGTTGCTTTACTCTTGGCAAAGAGTTACTGAACCTATATTAAAAAAATCTCTGCTGTTCTTTGATTCCTAAAAGATTAATAGCTTCACCTAGTTTTTAACAGCAACTGTTCAGTTCTTTTTGAATGAAGAGTCTTGGGATATGTGCATGTTTGAACGTGAGAAGATTATGCTGAACTTCTTTGGCGTCGGTTCCAGACTCACTTAATTTACCTGGTTCTCTCATCCATTTTTAATCATGTTTACATCAAAGTCTTTTCTGAAGCGTGACACCTTTTGGATACAAGGAGAAAATTATTGTTATGATAAAGAAAGAAGGTGGATAGAAAGCCTTTAAACACTTTGTCATGAGGTTCTGTTGCATATCATATGTATTGTTGTTGTTGGAGAAGAACTTTGAATTACCTACTTTGGGAATAATGAAATTTTAGAGGACAGTTATTACTCTCAGTCTTATGTGTCAGTATGCTTATATAATAAAATTATCCTATAATTAAAATATATTCTGTAAATAAATAAATTTGTCAATTATTTAGATCTAGATTCTTAGAGGTACTTCAATTAATTTCAGCAAAGGTTAAGCAGGAAATTTTTGAAGTATTGAACTTCAACTTCTTTATCCTGAATTTGATCCTTTTATAATAGTATACTAGAGTAGGAACCTATTGATTGAATTGTTCACTTTCTATGCAGTTTTCAGTATGCACTCCAATAATCTGGTTCTTTTTACTGGTGGTACTGTTGCTCTTGAGGAGAAAATGAAATAGCGGTAGAAGAATATACAGAAGATAATACACAGTGTAGAAGCCGTCTAGGTCACAGAACAGCCCTCGAGGTGCATGCCTTGCTCTAGTGAGCCCAACCTGAATGAGGCATTGAGCCTCTGAAGAACTGAGTGGCAGGTGCTCATCAGCAGCTTTCCATTAGCCTTTTCAGTGTCCTTGTGATTGTAGAAATGCAGTTGTGACATGAATCAGATTATACTGCAACTTAAGAAGTAGGTCATACCCTTAAATGCAGATTCATACAGAAAGCTTCTTAAAGTCAGTACCTTTGTATTACAAGTAGCCCCAAGGAAGACCCAATGCAGTGCCGAGTACATTAATAAATTCTTAGTTCAAGCTTTGTGTATGAATTTGTATGTAATGTCCTTCACCATGTCTTTTCCAGGGGATACTATGGGAATACAATCCAACATGGTTTAGAATACATAGTTAAATAGTAGAATTATTAAAAATAGTAGTAGTAATAATTGTTGTGGCACTTACTGGCTACATGCCCTTTTTGTAAGTTGAGACTGAAGTATCCTAGAGAGCTCTTGGAATGCTGTGGTTTTAGTGACTATCACTAGGTAGTGCTGCATACTTTCATACATATGAACAATAACACAGCTTGTATGTGCATTGACATCCAATTAGATACTAAGATATGGATTAAAATGATGAAGGAACAGTAAATCTGTGGGGCTAATGCTGTAACATGCTTTGCACTTTACAGGATAAATAAGTCTGGGGATTACATTGTATAACTAGTTACCTTATAACTGTTGATCATCATGTTCTTGAAAATTTTCTGTAGATGCCCTCCTAACACAACTGACAGCCAAGGGCTTAACATGTAAGGAGCAGTAGAACACTGGAAGTAGGTTGTAAGAAAAATATATGTTATCTATATATATAATGTTATATATAGTTGTATATACATTTTGTGTGTTATATGTTTTTATGTTATATATGTTATTATATGTATTATAAAAACTATATATATGTCTATATTATCATTTCAGGGTTATTGTAAACTATACCTTTTGGGATGAGATCCTCTTTAAAGCGATGGAAGTCTGCATGTCCATTTAGTTTGGGAAACAAGATTTGCTCTTGAGAGAGGTGTTCCAAACCCCTTTTGTTAAAGACGGGATAGAATTAAAAGGATTCATTATGCAGTAATGGACCACAGGGTTTAGGTACATTACATCATTCATAGAAATAGAAAGTTCAGTTATACTTTGTAGAATCATGGAATCATTTAGGCTGGAAAAGACCTCTAGGATCATGATGTCCAGCCTTCATCCCAACATCTCCCTGACCTATAGACCATGTCCCAAAGTGCCACATCTACTCGTTTTTTGAACACTCTAGGGATGGTAACTCCACCATTTTCCTGGATAATCTGTTCCAATGCCTAACAAACTGTTATGAAATCTGAAAACTACAAATAAGTAAGCCAGCAATCATTCAGTTATTGAATTTTAGTTACCTATTCAGAGGACAATGAACAGAACTCTTCATTAGGAAGAGACAGCATAGAAATCAAAAGGTCACATAGATCATATATTAATTCAAGAGCGTCAGTATGATATGAGGAATGATGAGCGCTTAATTAAGAAACAATTTGTCAGCCTAATACTATTCCTAGAGGACTCGTTTCAGTTCCTTGGCATTTCTAGAATTATTTTGCAGTGCTTTTGTAGCAGTATCAGTCTTGCAGCCACGTCCTTTTTTAATTCTATAAAATGCAGCAGATAGCAGGGCTGGGCAGAAGGGCAGCAAATACTCTACAAAACAGCACACCCAGACTCCCATTCTGCCAGGACTCTCATTGCTGAGGGCTAGTTGGAGGACAGGCAAAGGTTAGTGCTCAGTATTTTCATAGCGCCCGCCCCCCACCCCCCCCAGTGTCTTTGTAATGGATGGTGGATTTCACCAGTGATAATTCCCCAGAGGCCACTGAGGCAGTGGAAGGCATGTGTAGAACGAACCAGATTGTGCTGTGTAAATCTGCAGCACTGTTTGATGGCATCACCCCAGGACTGATATTAGTAGCAGCTGGCTGGTGTCTGGAGGTAGTACAGGTTTAATTGTAGTGTTGGGCTGAATGAGAAGATGAAATGTTGACACGTAGAGTATATGAACAGATACTGTTCTTTTTAAAAGGGTCTAAGTTTATTATTACAGAAGTCCTCTTGTTTACAAGATTTCCTATGAAAGATCTTTGCGTAACATGAATTAATTTTAATGGCCATGAATAGCTGAGTGTCTGTTTTATGTACATTTACATGATGGAAATTAATCTTGTAATGCTGTATTAACATAATCATTGGCATTACAGGAAAGGAATTCCTTCACAAATTACTCGGCTTTATATTGTCTGCTGCTTAACATGCTTTTCAAAAATACTAAAAATTTGAAGATACTCCTTCATACAAAGATGGAAAGGTTTAATGAAATAGCATTACTGAATGGCAAGACCATCTGTTTTGGACAGTTTTCAAAGGCATGATCTGATGCTTTCAGGCATCAGGCTTCTACAGCATCTTTTAACCTTGCTGAGTTTGAGGGCATTAAACACATTGCTGGAAGAGAGATTATTTTATTTTGTTTTCTTTTAATCATAAAAATAAGTTGATAGCCTACACCATGGTGTTAGTTGTCTTCCGTCATTTGACCAGTGGAGATGATATTAGTGACTCTTTCGCTGTCTTACATTTTAATCTTTATTACATTCTCAAATTCTTTACTTGAAGCTGTGCAGAGGAAATGATCTTACAAAAGTTACTTGGTACTTCTGAGTAATCATCTGAAAGAACACTAATGTGTATGAACAAGCATTGCTAAAACTGGTTGCTACCTTTCTCTCAAACTGCTTTTTATTCAGAAAAAAATATTCTCAAAAAAAATCTGTTTCAATGAAATGACTTTTTTCCTCTTAGAGTTGTATCAAAGTTGTTCCAGGTTCCCTGAAACTGTGCAATAATGGGCAGAGATTTGGAACTTCAAAGGCTCAGAAGTCAAGGAATGGTAAAAAGTCAAGAAATACCCACGTTGGCAATTTTATCTGTAAGCTGTCCTTGACTTAGTTTCCTCAGGAGCCGGTTTCTTTTGCTGTGCTCTGAATGAAACCAATTGTCAGATATAGTTTTGAGATACAGGAATTTAGGAATTTGTGAGGACTAGAGGTTTGTGCAGAGTGTACCAACTGTGGAAGTTAAAGCCAAATATTTGTCTTACAAAACCTGCCTAAGTTAGAAGATCTGGAAGTAAAAGACAAAAGTCAAAATGCAAAAAAAAAACCAACAAACAACCCAAACCCTCCTTATGTAATAACAACAAAACCGTGACTGCGAAGAGGGAAGAGTAGACTTGAGAGAGGTTTTTTGTTACTTTTTTCCCAGATTGGTCTTGAAGGGAGGAAAATTTGTCTTCATTCATTATCTTTCAGCTTGTACTCCCACTCTTTTTTTTTTTCTGATTTGCTAATTTAATCTGCATCTTAAAGGGGGCAGGCAATATAAACACAACTAAATTCTTGCAAGTTCTCTGAACAGTGGAGATGGGATGAATTTTCCTCCCTGTGCAAGTTCTTTCCATAATGACAGATATGGTCAGGAACTGAGGCTGTTACAGTGCAGACTGCAGAGAACCAGAGTACAACAGCATCAGAAATCCAGTGCTATTCTTCATCATCTTTGTGGAAAAACTTCCTCTGAAATACCAAGATTAAACTAAAATTATAACTATGTAAATTAGATCAGACTGGTAAGAATAATCCCATGACTTGAATGAAAAAATAAAAATTCTAAAGCTAATGCAGTTATTTCTTTATATCGAATAGACCATTATCTGAGCTCTGACTACAAAATGTAAAACACTATCACATTGATATTGTTAAGACAAATAGTTCTTGAGCCTTAGATATTGAGGGGTTTTACAGCAAAATAGAATGTAATAGAATAGAATAGAAAAGAATAGAATAGAATAGAACAGAACAGAATATTTCCATTGGAAGGGACCTACAATGATCATCTTTCCAAGTGCCTGACCAATTCAGGGCTACTAAGTTAAAGCAAGTCATTTAAGGGCATTGTCCAAATGCTTCTTAAACACTAACAGTTTTGGGGCATCAACCACCTCTCTAGGAAACCTGTTGCAGTGTTTGACTGCTTTTCAGAAAGAAATGCCTCCTACTGTCCCGTCTAAACCTCCTCTGATGCAGCTTTGAACCACTCTCATGCATCCTGACATTGGATACCAGGGAGAAGAGATCAGCACCTCCTTCTTCACTTCCCCTCCTCAGGAAGCTGTGGAAAGCAATGAGGTTGCCCCTCTGCCCCCTTTCCTCCAAACTAGACAAGCCCAAAGTCCTTAGCCACTCCTCATAGGACATTCCTCCCAGCCCTTTCGCCAGCTTTCTTGCCCTCCTCTGGACATACTCAAGGAGGCCGCACCAACACTGAATATAGCGGACTAATCACCTCTTTTGACTGGCTGGTTATGCTGTGTTTGATGCACCCCAGGATGGGGTTTGCCCTCTTGGCTGCCAGGGCCCACGGCTGACTCCTTCTGAGCCTGCTGTCAACCAGCACCCTCAGATCCCTGTCCACAGGGCTGCTCTCCAGCCACTCCTCTCCCAATTTATACTTATGCCCAGCATTACTTCATCCCAGGTGGAGAATCCAGCATTTGGTCTTGTTAAATTTCATCCCACTAGTCATAGCCGAATGCTCCAATCTATCTAGATCCCTCTGAAAGGCCTTGTGTCCCTCAAGAGTGTCAACACCACCTCCCAGCTTGATCTCAACAGCAAACTTGCTAATGCTGCATTTGATAATTGATAAAAGTTAATGATGTTGTTTTGAAAACTACTTAGATTACTATTTTAAGAAGCTGAATGATCTGTCCCTAATTTATTTTATAATTGCATTTTAAACTTATTAAACTATTCTTGGCAGTGCATTACTATTGGCTGAGAACATGAAACAAAACTGTAGTTTAAATATGTTCATTTTAATATTTAAGTTATGACAGTGTCTAATGAGTACTGGTTGAAACATCTCTTTCTAGGAAGAGAAGAAGATATGTTAATCAAACACACCAGATATTTAATTTCAGTTCCTGAAATCATAAAGTAATGTGAAATACTAAAAATATAAACCTGAAACAAAAAAATATTCGAATTTCAAATAATTTCTGAAATTTTTGAAGTGTGTTATGAAACTACTTCATATTTTAATAATTGTTTCACTGTTTTTTCACTTTGATCAGAACTAAAAAAAAAAGTTAGAATTTCTCATATAGCAGAAGTTACTAATTTGAATGATTCCATTTTCAACTTCTTTTGGAGAAAAAGTAGAAAGGAAGGTAGAAAGACTTGCAATTGAAAATAAAAGATGAATCTCCAAAAATAGTGTAGAATGTGGTTAATAAGCAACAAGGAAAAGCCTTTGTAGATATCTTTATTTTTAAAACATTTTTATGTTAAGCCCTCTGAATTGTTTATTGATAGGTATTGTTTCTGTTTCCATGCAGGGAGATCTCTTCCTACTTCCACCTTAACATTTTTTCTTTTAAGTCCCAGGAGAGTCCTATCAGAAAGGAAGACAAACATTTGTAATTTGCTTGGTAATGAAAACCATGCTCTTTAAAGAGTGCAGTACAAATAATTGGGTTCTTAGTAGGATATGTGCTGTTGGAAATATAGATGGTGTATTTTTTAAGCCTAAAGTGTCGTAGCTGTAAATCTCTATGATGCTTCATTAACGTTGTTTACTGGAAATAATTATTTCTTCCTAAAAATTGCATTAATGTTGGTTGACATCCTAGCACAGTGTGTTTGTCTTATGTTGAAGTGTCTTCATCTCAGTAATTATGTTGTTCCACAGAAGTAAGAAGTATTTGTTATTTAAACAAAATATTTACTGCTTCTGAATAGGGGAGAGGTTAATATAGTGAATATGAAATAAATGTTAAAGAATCTGACTAACACTATGGTTGATGCAGCAGTGGTTGCTGTAATTAATTTTTTTCAAATATTTTCTGTTAGACAGCATAACTTTCCAAAACCTATACCATCTGGCTGAAAAATTCCCCATTTAGCTATAGTGGAAAGGTAGTATTTTGCTTTTGAAATTGATAATTTATCACTCAATACTGCAAAATAATCAACTGCTCTCAACAGGGATATAAGACAGCTTTAATGTCAGTGTCAGAAAGGGTTCATAAGGTGTTCAGTGTCCCTGTGCCAAAAGAAAAAAAGGCAGAAGATTTAGCCTTCTACTCTTTTCGGCATCAAAGGGGCATGTTTGCTAGGAAAATTAAGTGCAATAAATTTTGTTGTCCTAATTACTTCTATATTTATTTGGTTCAGAAATTAATTCAAATTGACCACATCAATTCTTAGTAAATATGTCCAAACAAGAGCTAAATGCAGCTTAACTACTCTACTTTATAATTTGTTTTAAATACATTTTTTAATACCACTATGTAAACAAAGCCTCAGTCTTTTAACTAACACCCTCTTCTACAGGGGCATCTAGCAGTGGTTTATACTGGATTTTCTTTGCCATTTTAAATATAGAGAAGATGTGATTGCAGCACATGATCCTTAGTTGTGAGATGCCTCCAAACTGGCTAGCTCAGGTGGATAGCTGAGAAGCACTGGCTGCAGTGAAGGCTGTTGTCACTCAGATGACATCAGTGGCAGGCTGAATAGCTACCATACCTTTATGGGGGCCGGGTTTAGTCTTACATCTCCTAATGGTATGTTTTGCAGCTGCTATTCCCAAGAGGCTTCTTTCTGTTTGTTGCTTTCATCCTTCCCTCTTACTCGTATTGTGGGTTTTAAACAGCAGAAGCCATAATCTCCAGAGCTGCAGTACTCCCCACAGGTGTTCAGGCACAGCCAGAATGTCTCTGTGTTCCCTTAGAAGTCCAGACCAAAGTAAAGGTCTGTTCCTTGCCTGAGTGATTTGTGCAACACAAAATCTGTAGTGAAAACTCAGTATTGCCATGGGACAAGTCCACCGCTTCCAGTTACCTTATTCCTTAAATCTTAACCTGATGTCGGGCATGACAAGAAACTTCGTCTCCTGTTCTGTGGTTTGTAAGCTTCCTCATTATCATCTTGAGTGTGCCTGTACCCTGCACATCCAGGAAGACCAAATATACTCATCCACAGTTTTCCTAAATAATCTAAATATTTCTAGTAAGTTCATTCAAATATCTGTAATAGCTTAAATTTGTAAAAGGGTTCTATGATGCATCATTCAGACACTGTGAAATTTTACTTCATATTGGGCATTAGACAGGTCCCCTCCATCCCAAGCCATTCTATGATGCTACGAGTTTTTTCCAAAACACATGAATTAACATTCACTTGATCTACAGAATTCTTAGTCTTTGCCTCTCTTTGTGTTTTGTACTAAACTGCATGTTTTTCATTTCACATGATGCCTGTTTTTAATGAGATAGCATACTTTATTAGCAAGGTGTTGCAACACGTGGTTTGACAAAACTCTTTAGGTTTGATGATGCACTCCAAATTGTTTCTAATTTTTGTAATTATTTGGAATGGCATTCTTCCTGTCATATAGTTTTTAAAAAATGCTTTAGGATAAGGAGCAAGATAATGCCTTCTCTCTCATAAGGGTGTAATAGTAATCAATAATCTTGTCTCAGCCTCACAGGGAAAGAGATTTAAGTGATTAATGTTTATGTATAATACTTTAAACACTGAATGACTTTGTATATAGGAAATTCTATTTTAATGCTAACATTTCACAGGGTTTTAGAGTCTTATAACATTAATCTAATCAAAGTGAAACTTTAGTACAGCAGAGACAATAAATATTTTGCTCTTGGATTTCAGCTGTAACAGAAGAGCATGTGACTGCATCTACACTGCCAAATTAAGCAGTGCCAGTGCCTGTTAGGCTCTGCAGCCAGCTGCTCTGGTCTAGCCACATCCACAGCATTACATCTCCTACCCTCTGTAACAAGAGGACTTAATAAAAAAGTGCATCTTGGAAATAATTCCTGGACCAGTTAATTCCTATGGGCTGCTCAGAGATTGCATGGGAGAGGCCTCGTTCACTGGTGTGAAGGTTTGCCTCGACAGTTGTAGCAGTGTTAGCAGTACTGGTACCCAAGCACAGCGCTGATTTTGTCTCCTGACACTGTGTACGTGTGCATCTGCAGCCTGTGCCTCCCCCATTGCTCAATAGTTTAATAATTTCAAAAGTCTAGCCAAGGTAGAAGCAAGATCTGCTTGACTGGAATCGAGAGCAGTGCTCTGCCTGCTTGCTCCAGTGTGGAGATACATAAACATGAGTTTTGCAAATCTGCGTAGGCATATAATCCAAATAATGATGTGATCATTACATTGCAATTCTTTTGAATGAAATGAGCCACAGCTCATCAATGTGCATCTTTGAAACATAGAAAATAGTCCTGTGTTACATATGATACACTGTACAATGCATATTTTAGCTAGTTCCAAGTTGAAATTCTCCAGTTTATGGTACTTAAGCAGTTTCCTTTGGGACACTGCTCCCCAGTGTAATACAGCTCACTAACTTTTGGCAATTTTTATCTTCCTTGTATACATCTATATGAGCTAATTTGGATTGTGCCAAAATGGAATTAATGAAATAGAAATTGATTGTTTGGCAAGGCTAGAACAGAGTCTTCATTCCTGAAGTTTGTCCCAAATAGTGTTCTACTTTAATAATTTTAATATGTAGTGGGTATTATTTTTAATGGGATAATGGGATTGAAATTGCAGTTGCAGCTAAATAGAAACCAATCTGAATAGCTGTTTACAGTCCCTTACTTTGACCAAGTAAGGAATCATATTAATTAGCTAAATGTGTTAGAATTGCTAATGATACAGACTAAGACAAAGAGCTGAGAAAGAAACTGCTTAAAAGGGGGAAAATGCTTAAATATATTTTTAACCAGTATGATTTTTTCTGGCTTGCATTTTCCAAGAGTACAGGAAAGTCTCCATTATAAGGAACCATTTTGTGTACCATGGAAGATATTTATAGCTCCTCTTAAATTATTGTTTCTGCTTAGTGCTTGATTTACAGTATTTGTTTTTAGATATGCTGTACTAAATTTTGCTTGGAGACATTGGCACATTGATTACCTCTAGCTTTCAGGTCAATGGGGACTGTGCTTTGCTTATAAAGAAATGAGAGATTACAGTAAAAGATTTTTGATGGAGTTAATTTAAGATACACAGACTTATTTGTACACATATGAGTCTACTGACAATGTCATTTAAAAAATTCCTTTTAGTGTAAAACAAAAAGTATTGATTGGCTCTGAAAGCTGTCATTTAGCAGTTTACATCAAAGCACTTTAAAACCATTTACATTAAAATAAGGAGAAACTGAATACATTGAACTGAATGTTTCATTAATTTTCTTTAATGACATTTTTCTGCAAAGCATACTGTGCAGATTGTACTCAGATTGTACAAATTAAGAGTAATTGTAAATGTGAAAGGATATTTTTGTCAGGTTTTCTAAAGACTTGCTCTAAATCCTTTGCTGTAAACATCTCCGAGTCACATTCTTTTTACTCATTGCTCATCTTCTCCATATTGATAATTTTATATAAACCAATTTGATTGCTTTTATGTTAATAATAACAAGTTCTTCATCACATTGCAACTACCTCTCTAAAATAATTATTAAAGAGTTTGCCAGGTGCCTCACATCTACAGCTTATAATTGCCTCAAAACCTTATAATGGTAAAATAAATATTATAAGTATATAATTTACAGATAAGACTTAATGTGCATATATTTTCAATTCTTCTCTCTGTCATGGTGAATTCTGTCATATAATGAATAAATCTGATGTTTTTCAATGAGAAAGTAAGAATTAGGAATTTTAATTAGTGTTACTCCTTGAAAAGGCTATTTCACAAATATATTTCAGTTTAGGTGTTAATGCTTTGTCTACATGGCGAGGCTATAAACTGCTGTCTTTGGAAATCATGTTTACAAGATGAATAATAACTTATAAAATAAGACCAATTAATAATTGTATTTTTAGTAAACCAATCAGGAAAAACACAGAGAACCACGTTCTGCACTCTCCTTGTTTTTTCATCTGAAGCAGACCAATATGAGTGTGAGAGCTGTATAAGAATCTGAGTGTTGAGTGATAATTCTGTGACATGGTTACATCTGTATTAGTTACTTTACATGCATTTATTATTCATAAAAATATGATCATTCCTGAACAAATAGGGAAGTAGGATTAGGTCTTCAGCCTAGTTTTATGCATTGCAGTCTGAAGAAATGCAAGGAATTCAATTATTCATCGTATTCTATCTGCATGAAATAAAAAATACACATTGACAGCTCCCACTGAATAGCGGAAGGAAACATGCCGCCACAGATGGATGTAATTCATTTTTCAGGGCTCATAATTTATTTAAATGAAGAATATAATTTATGTAATTGCCATCACTGTTGTAAATTGCTGTCTTTGCGTCTGAACAAAATCTTGTAGATACAAGTCAAGAGGACTGTCAAAAATTGTATCTTTAGAGATTAATATTTGTATCAAAGCATACTGCAAAGATGCGTTTTTACCATATCTGTTTAAGACAATTGTGTTTGGACTAAAATAGAAGAATTCCATATATATGCCTAAAGTATGAAAGGAGCGTATTGTATCAAATCTCAAAGTAAAATGTTGCATATATTACTTTTGCAGTACAATACAATATGAACAAAATGAGTTTGCTTTTTTGTTGTTTCTTATGATTTTTGCATAGTAACATTTTGGTGACCCTACACCTGATGAAAATAGAATGTGATTTAAGTAAGAAGAGGATAATACTAGCTTCACTGTGACACACAGGTTATCTCTGACTATTGCAAACTCTTGCAAAATATTGCAAATCACATTATAAGCCAGTTATTACTTCTTGCCTTGACTTTAGTGCCTTACAACAAGAACATTACTCTGCTGTGGTTTAGCTCTTTCAGCAGTGACCAACAGTGGACACCTACAAACAAATGAGAGTACAGTCAAAATGGAGCAGAGATATGTCTCCAAAATATTACCCCAACTTCCAGCAAGGATGTCCATAGTTCAGGGTACTGTCTTCTTTTAAAACTCAGATTTGGAGAAGTCCTGTGCAGAAGGTTTTTCTTTTGCTAGTTTTGAGACTGCTGCCTGCTAGGATCTGCTACTATCCCCCAGTTTCTGTCCTGGCAGAGGCTCTGCGGTTCATGTCTAACTGACCTTCTTCATTATTTTAGGGACCTGTTGTAGTTCTCAGTTGTGTTTTCCAAAATGAAGAATCATAGCTCATGACTCACTCAGTGATTCCTATTTTGTCACTATTTGTACAGAAACATCAAGTTTTTGCCCAGATTTCCCAGTCCTGCTATGGCCTTTCTGAAATCAAGAGGCCGTAACTTAGTCTTCGAGATGGTGTGGTATTATAGATGTATAAAGTAGCATAATGCTATTCTATGATTTTTTCTTTACCCCTTCCCTAATAATTCATAACATAGCACATGCTGTTAGCTTTTTTTTCACTACTACTATGCACTGAGCTATCTGTTATTTTTTGTTATAATTTCTGAGGAGTTGGAATCAGCACTTCATTTTCTTTCTAAAAGTGGGATGTTTTTCAATGTGTTTTTACATTTATTTACATTGAAGTTCAGCTGTCATTTTGTCACCAAGTGTTGTAACAGGTAGTTCTTTATAGCCAGTCCTACCTTCAGAGCCCTGACCTAGCACCATCAGTAAATTTTGTCGTCTCACTGTTCACTGCTTTTTCCAGCTTCAATCTCCCACTCCACGCAGGACTCAACTAATGACTTCCTCCCAGTGTGAATATTGAACACTGACTCCGAATTTTCCCTATTGTTTAAACTTTTTTTTTTTTTTTTTTTTAATCCATGAGAGGGGCTTCCTTCTAAACCCATGTCAGCCTGGTTTCATCAGAAATGTGAATTTCATGTGAAATTAATGTCTTTTGGAAATCAGGTATATGCTATCAGCTTTCTTTTCCATGTTTGTCTGTTCTTTGAAGAACGCTGACAATTTGCTGAGAAATATTTTCCCTTTAAAATAACCATCTCAGCTCTTCACCTCTCTAATGTATTTATTTTCCTGTTCACTAATTTTATTGTTTATTCTGATTTTTAGTAATTTAGTTGAAAATTCTTAGAAATGTCTTGCACTACCTTCCTCCCAACCACCTGTCACAGTTTTCTCCATTATGAACCCAGATGGAGAAAAAGCATTTTATATTTGTTTTCTGACCTTATCTTTCTTGAACATTCCTTTTATAGCCTGAACAGCTGTTAGCACTACCAGCTCTCTGTCTGGCTTCCAAATCTTTGAAAGATACTTAGTTTTCATTTGTTATACTTTCTCCAGTTCCTCAAACTTTTTCTCCTACCTGGTTTGTGTTGATTTTTTGTTTTGTTCCTTTCTTAGGCTGGTAGTTTATGGTCATTTTTGTTTTCCTTATTTGAACATAACCTCAGATTTTTAAAAGATTTTTTTCCTGATTCTCATATTTGAGTTAAATATTATTGCATATCCTGCACATGTAATCACTTCGATTTTAAGGCATATCCACAGCTGGATCCTTTACAATTCAAATGAGGCCTTTCCCTTTTGTACAGACACTCCCTATCCTAGACATGTCCTCAGTTCCAGGTAAATCTCAGTTCTTCCTCTAAACACCATTATTTCAGCCCATGATTGCAGCTTTGCTTCAGCACAACCTCTTCTCTCTGAATCTGCACATGGTGTAATGAGAATGTTGCAAAGATTGCTGCTGTGTGGGTCCCAGCTTTCAGCTCCCAAACAACCTACATTTTGCCTCTAGAAGTTCTCTCCAACATTCCTCAGGGGTTTTTTGTTTGTTTGTTTGCTTGCTTGTTTTTTTGTTTGTAAGAACTGCAAATTGCTGCCACTAGTATGTCTGTGCAGACTTGTTGTGAAGTCCACAGGATGCGCATTCTCTTCAGAGCCAGCAGTACAGGTCTCTGTCCTTGTCAGTAGCTGGGACATGGCATGTTGCCACTTCATGCGCTCCACCTGACCTGTCTTGAGAACATGAAGGAATGGAGTTGGCTGGGGATAGCAGTTTCTCTCTACAACTTGTCCTCTTTCCTACTGTAGTCTGCAGACCGTTATCTAAGATAACATATATGAGCTCTTGGGGTTCTCCTTCCCCCCTCCGCCCCCCAAATAATTCCATGATTTTGCAATAGGATTTTCATAGAACAATCTTTTTCCTAATTTATTACTGTTATTTTTCACAGTAATTTTTCCTGTTGTTTCATTTTTCTTCTCATAGTACTTCTGTGTGAGTGCACTAAATCAGAAACTTTTATGTGCTATATATTCTTTGCTGTTTCTTAGGGAATAGTAGAGTTCAAGGCTCACCAGGCTTGACTGCTGTAAAACTGGCATTCACCAGCTGAAAGCTGTTCTAGGATTTGGACATCTGTGTTTGCTAGCACACTCAGACTTCATTTGTTTTGTATGTACTAAAGATTAACAAGAAAACTAGTTTCTATTGTTCTAAATGTGGAATGAACAAGCCTAAGAATAAGCAAACAACATGTAATGTCCATTCTCTTCATGTGCAAGCATTTGACAAACGTTATTCTGGAAATTACACTGTTAAAATTCTGGGGTGCATTAAGAAGAGTGTGACCAGCAGGTCAAGGGAGTTTCTCCTTCCTCTCTATTTTGCCCAGGTAAGACCAGATCTGGAGCATTGTGCCCAGAGTTCAAGAGAGACAGGGAAATACTGGAGAGTGTCCAACAGAGGGCTATGAGGATGATAAAGGGACTGGAGTATCTCTCTTAGGAGGTGGAGTATCTCTCTTAGGAGGAAAGGCTGAGAGCCCTGGGGCTGTTTATCCTGGAGAAGACTGAGAGAGGATCTTAACAATGCTTACCAATATCTAAAGGGTAGGTGCCAAGAAGTTGGGGCGAGTTTCTTTTCAGTGGTGCCCAGTGATAGGATGAGGGGAAATGGACACAAATTGGAACACAGGAAGTTCCACCTCTACATAAGGAAAAACTATCCTGTGAGGGTGATGAAGCCCTAGAACAGGCTGCCTAGAGAGGTTGTGGAGTCTCCTTCTCTGGAGACTTTCAAAAGCCATCTGGATGCTTTCCTGTGTACCCTGACCTAGGTGAACCTGCTTTGGCAAGGAGTTTGGACTCAATGATCTCCAGAGGTCCCTTCCAACCCCTACCATTCTGTGATTCTCTGAAAATACATTCAGAAATATCAATTGTTGGTCTGATTATAAACAAAACAGGATGTTACATGACATAGAAAGACCTGACAAAGATGAAAGTTGTCATCTGAGGCAAATATCTACAAATTTAGATGCTTTAAATGAAACTTAGATTTATACACTCACTTTTAAATTAAACAAGCTTTTCATCAAGTAGTTTTTAATCTGAATGTAATGACAAAAACATACAGTTTTAATTTTTAATTTTGAGTTTGTGGATGGTGCTTAAATGTGAAAGTACATTTGCTAGGTTGTCAACATCATTGTATAGCATTTTAAATGGAGAAGATTACATTATTCTGATTTCTAGTTGTCTACTGATTTCATTGTTACAAGCTGGAGTGTACTGATCTATTCTCATTTTGGTGCAATATTATTATTTACAGATGTATTCCCTTTTAAGGGGAATAAGATTGTTTTGTAAGTAAATTTCCAGAAGCTTAACATGTGTGGAACAAATCCTTTGTTTTTACCTTTAAGATTATTTCAGTTTGTTTCCTCTACTTTGCTATGATCTAAATATTTTAAGACAGATATGGCATTTATTAAATTAAGAACTTCAAAGGACTTATGACATTTCCACAGAATACAATGTTACACGTAAAGTTATACTTACATTTTTTCCCCTAGCATTTGTTCAAAGTTAATTTTGCTTATTGTTTCACGTATATTTTTGTCATGGCAGTTGTGGTGTTTCTTTAGTTCATTTCAGTGGCTACAGCATTTGCAGTGAGACAAATATAAGGGATCTGTCAGTATATAAATGCTTGAGCATTGGAAACCGAAACACTTTGTCATTTGTAACTCCATGAAGCTACTTGAATGCAGTGATTTCTTAGAGGAACGCAAATGAATACTGTAAGGAAGGTGTCGGTTCCCAAGAGGACTAGATGTTGCTCTTTTCTCCATACAGTATATAGTCATTGGACACCTATCTCCAAACCTGGAATTAATGAATTTCCTTAATGTTTGTGAGATACCAAAGTTCATGCAGTTAATGAAATGAGTGAGGCAGCTAAGCTGGAGATTTACAGCTGCCTCTACTGAGTGTCTGAGGCTCGAGGCAGACAGCAGCATTGAATGGATTGATGTGCTTGAAATTCTGCGGACATAGACACCAGCCACACAACTGGGTCAGATGCCAGTGTAAAAGTGAGTTTCAAAGGCTAAAACATCTACTTAGATACTAAAGTAATTATTTTGATATGGCTAACTGTGTCACTTTAACCCTTCCAGGAGATAACTGGCTCCTTTAAGCAGCTGGAGCTGCTAGGACATACTGGCTTGACAATATGAATGGAAAATACTCACTGCCTTTTTTTTTTTTTGCATTGGTTGATATCTTTAATACATATTTTGCAAACATTCATCATTCTATAAAGACTATAAATGTACTGTAGCAGGGTAATTATAATGGGATAAATATTAGATAAACTATATAGGTATTAAAACTAGATAGGTATTAAATATACATGAGGCATTTCTTAATCCTATGTTAGAGGAGAATTCAGTATTACTTCCATAATCTCCTTTCAAGTGAGAATCAGATCTTAACGTATAGTGCAGGGATGAGAAAAAAGGTGCCAGTGAAAAAAATTAGCATATCATTTAATATTTTATCAGGTGTGAGCATGGTAGCTACGGTTTTGTTCACAGTTGCTGTACTGCAATGGCAAGAACTTCCTTCCTGGGTAGTTAGATATTGCAGCTTGTGTTATTCAAAGCCATTTGGGCCCTCCAGCCCTTGCTGCCCACTCGTGTCCCATACAGTATGTCTTGTTCTTTCAAGGTGTTGCCCTGAAAGTGTTTTTTTTCTGTCTTGCATTAACTAAGTCTGAAGCACAGTTACGTCACTTGCAAAGGGAAGTCAAAGCAGTCTCAGATTTTCAAATGCTTTTGATGCAAACTGTAATTTCTAGTTTTGCGTTGAGTCTGAGTAGGTATTCTAAACAGCAGTTAGTATTATGGACTATCAACCTGGCAAATTATAAACATTGATAAATACTGATAATGGGGAAAAAAAAATCACATTCCTTATATGTATACTTAACACTGATTCTTCACAGTTAGCAACTCTGTTACCTTTATATCAAGTTACAGAGTGATTGCTCTCTCTGTATGTGTGTTAAACAGTGGTAAATGAAATATAAATTCAGGGATCTGCTGCTTTGGTTACTACTATTGCAATTATCCCTGTGTGCTGTAGAGGAAATGGCTCTGCAGCTCCTCTACTTTGCATGTTATAGAACAAGGGTCCTCAAACTATGGCCCGCGGGCCGGATACAGCCCCTCAGGGTCCTCAATCTGGCCCGCGGGTATTTACAGAACTCCCCACCCCCCGCCGCGGCCCCCACCGCTACAAATCGTGCTGCCACCGCCCTGTCCTCCTCCTCCTCCGCAATGCGCGGCGGGTGAGAGGCGCGGGCATCTCCTCTGCTGGGCAAGCTCAGTCGGCAGCCTCTGGACTGCAAGGTCCAGCCAACTCGGGCGAATCGCCAGAGCCCTGGCGCGGCAAAGTTCCTTCATTCCCTTCTGGCCACCCCTTCCAGACTGTGCGGCCGGGCTCAGGAGGGGGGCAGCAGTATCAGCGAGGTGCGCGACTCCCCCATCGTTTTTTTCCAAACTATAGTCTGGCCCCTGACAGTGTCTGAGGGACAGTGAACCGGCCCCCTGTTTAAAAAGTTTGAGGACCCCTGTTATAGAACAAGACAAGGTTGTTTCAGTTTGATGAATGGTGAGGATCTCTATGTGCCCAGTATGCTTGTGATGTACACCAATGGAAAGCCGTCTGTAACAGATATTGGGTTAACACTGGTTATTTTCCTTCCATAAGTTCATCACTGTGAGCAAAAAAAATAAGAAAAAGGGTCTATTCAGTTTACTGTGCAGTCTGTCCTTGGCATGGAGTGCTGCAGTATGTGGCTTTTAAGAATAGTTCATAAACTGTGGCAATATATCCCAGCATATTTCTTAAATGTTGTCTGTGTTGGTATTCTGTCCTGCCACATTTGATTGAACGGACAAGTAGAGGGCAAGATCTGTTGTCTTAAATTTATGCAATTTTTACTTGAAATGTAGTTGAAATGTAAGTCTGAATTGAAAAGGTACTCTACCTGAACAACTTGGGAACAGAACTCAGCACCAGTTCAAGTCTTTGAATTAACACAGTTAATTGTTTTCATCTTGTCAATGTTGGTTTTGAATGCTTTGCTCCTCTTAAACTATTTTATTGCATTATCATCTCAGATCAGCCAAGTCCTCATTAAAAAATCTTGAAAGTTACTTAGTTTTTCTCTCTTAAGTGTAGAAAAAGTAGAAAGTAATGAGCTATAGGGAAGAAAGTATTTTCTTGCATTTGTCCTTAGTAATAAAGAACAACAACAAAAAACACAAGTGTAGAAAGTGGAGGAGGAGGAAAGTGAAGAACCAGAATTTTGTTAAATGTTTTTGAGTGCTTTCACAGCTGGTTTAATTTCCATAGAGCTATGTGTTTGCATATGTCAATCAATTTAAAGTAATGCTTTGCTTTGATTATGAACGTGACTTGAGAATAAAATTAATGTTTGTGTAGCGTTCAGTATATGTAAACTGATACATAAATGCTACTCTAAGTATAATTACTTTAATAACAAAAGGAAAATCAAGTTGACTAACAGTTTTTAATTAGATTAACATGAACTATTTGTGGTTTAATACAATGCTGTCTACAAAACTGGATACTATATGCATGTATGTGAAATCAGTTTGTTAACATGCTGGGTCCAGACTAACTGTTCTTATAATTTCCTTGATTGTAAAGACATTTGAGTTTTATGTTGCATTTTTGCTAGTCCAGTGTCACTAACGCGCATGGGAAAGATACATTAGCTTTATGGTTGGGTATTCGGCCCTAACTTATCCTGATTCTTGTTGGCTAGAACTTAACTTTGCAAATATAGCATCTAGCAAAGAGAAATCTTTTACCTAATACAGAATCATATTCAGCTCAGCAAGAGTAAGATGATGTGCTTAGAAATCCCACTGTGTTACAACTCATTTAGATCTTCCTTTTACATTCCAAACTCTTCGAGTTAGAAAAAAAGTTGGTAGGTTGCTGCCAGTTAGCAGAGAGCAGATGGTGTTTATTACTGTGACCAGTAAATTGTGTATCTGTGGGAGTAATAAGCCCAATTAGCCAAATGTTGGTTGTGCTTTTATATGTTGTAGTCGTAATACCTATTTCCATACCTGTGCTCAATATAAACTTACTTAATTATGCACTTTGAAAAAAAGGTTCGTGGTACACTTCTGCAGTCTGAATTGTTAGCATTTGTAGAAATACTGTTTTAGATAATATCCTTCAAATAAGCCAGTCTTAGATACATAATTCCAAGAATTCCTTATTGCTTACCTTGGCTTTTGTTTCCTTCTAAATAGTAAAAGTTGACTACTTCAGACTTGGCTAGGATAAATGTTAAAGGGCAAGTGACATTTTGTCCTAAAGAAGCCTCTTGCCCTTGATTCAACAGAATATGGCATAAACACAAAGGCAAAATTGTTAGCTTGGCATACACTGCAGTTTTTAAAAATAGGACTCTTGGAATCATAGAATCACAGAATGTATTGGGTTGGAAGGGACCTCTAAAGGCCATCTAGTCCAACCCTCCTACAGTAAGCAGGGACATCTCTAACTTGGTCAGGTTTCTCAGAGCCCTGTCAAGCCTGACCTTGAATGTCTCCAGGGATGGGGCCTCCACATCTTCCAGTGCTCAACCACCCTCATATTAAAGAACTTCTTCCTAATGTCTAACCTAAATCTACCCTTTTCTAGCTTAAA